>JBBPUD010000195.1:0-40395 GCA_038094475.1 Phylloporus aff. rhodophaeus | reverse complement strand
TCCTTGTCCTTGTCCTTGTCCTTGTCGTGGTTGCCATGTGGTGGTAGGTATTGCCCGTGCCCCCCTCATCTTCGTCACAGTCGCCATGATGGTGGTGGGTATGCAGTTGTGTTGCCCGTGCCCCCATCAACCTCGTTGCGATTAGCAGTGGTGGTGGCAGTGGTGGACTCACCGTTATGTTACCTGTGCCCCCCCTCGTCTTAGTTGCGATCAACGTGGTGGTGGCAGCAACAGGCTTGCCGTTGTGTTGCCCATGCCTCCCTTGTCATCGTTCTCATTGGGTATTGCCTGCGCCGCCCTCATCTTCGTCATGGTCACCATGGTGATGGTGATGGTGGCAGGTATGCAGTGGTTGCACTCGCGCTGGGTTGATGTGGGTGAACGGGGTGCACATACTTGGCGGTTAAGTGGGGGTGTTCGTGCACGTCTTGCTGGAGTGACATAGATGTGCATGTGCACTGAGGTGAGCAATGAGCACGGGTGTGAATGGTGAGCATGTACTTGTACCTGCGTGCGTCTGTGGTGAATTGGAACGAGTGTGGCGTTGATGTGGCGTTGATGTGGTGTGTCTGAGAGGCCATGCTGACATGGCCTTGTATTACATAATACAGACCTCAAAAATTTCACTAAGTCCCATCCAGCTCTTTCTTTCATTACCATCACAACTCCACACAATCGCGCACTCACCCACCTCCATCCTCATCACCTGCACTCATGCACACCCATGCAAAGCCGCACGTGCACTCGCAGGTGCACACACACAGCACACACACACGCACATACTATGTACCCAAGCAAACAAAGCACATGCATGTCCATCCAAGAAAGGCACGCATGCACCCGCAGAGCACGCATGCACCCGCAGAGCACGCATGCACCCTGCTCACCGGCATTCATGGTGTGTGCTCACCCAAGCACACGCACACCATGCTCACCATTGTCCATCCAGAAAACACGTATGCACCCGAAGAGCATGTAATACCAGGTTCACCCAGTGCAGGTGCGTGCTCACACAAGCATGCACATATCCTGCTCACCTCATCACATGCACTCAAGCACATCAACACCCAACCAAGTCAAGCCATGCATCCCACCAACGCGCACGCGTGTCCACCCCAATACAAAGATGGTATGTACATGCCTAAGTACACACTCACCTGCTCATCCACATCCAGTTCTAGGTATGTACTCACTCCAGTATACACATCTACTCATCCATGTCCATCTAGGTAATGAGGTGTGAGTGTGGGTATGTGCAGTATAAAGTGGGGATAGGTGTACATATGTACAGTAGATGATAGTTAGGCCTGAGTGTAATAAAGTACTAGTTATGCAATAATCATTTATGGTTGGTTATCTGTTATTCTATGGTGTGAAGTGTAGTCTAAATTGGCTAGCATAGTCTTGTAGGTTGTATTGGCCACTATAGCTTCTGTAGTACCTATAGTCTTGCTGACTACCATAGTCTTCAGATGGTTACCATAGGCCTAGGTTGATATGACCCTGGCTACAGTAGGCTACAGTAGAACCACACCAGTTACAGGTGGCTACAGTAGAACCTGGTAAACATCCATGGACTATGTAGTACTACATAAAGGGGGGAAGACGACAGGGACTATGATGGTAACAAGGACCATGTAGTACTATGTTGCCTCCTGTAGACACACCTTTATTTCCAGATGCCATGGAGTGTGAACTGCAAGCCACTTCATGTCGTCAGGGTGAACCTTGGTCTAAAAAAAAGGAGTTAGTCATGTCAATCTTCCCAAAGAATTTACCTTTAGCACAGTCCCACAGGATATTGGTAATTCAAGGAAGAGGGTGGTCATCAGGGATCGTGTTCTTGTTGAGTGCATGGAAGTCATTGACCCAACGTGGTAGGACCGTGGAGTCAGCCTTGGGAATGATGAAGGCCGGAGAAGAGTGTTTGCTGTTGGAGGAATGCAGGTGGCCTGCTGCAATATGCTGTTGTAGCAACATGTGCCAGGCCACCTTGTACTTCTGTGGACAGTCATAAGAATGCAACTGAATCACCTTATGTGGTTCCTTGGGATGGACACAGAAAAGAACATCATCCAGCAAGGTGTCATAGTGGGGAATGTTGGCAGGGAAACAATCAGCAAACTCAGTCTACAAGGCATCAAGACAGGCCTTCAAGTCTTCCTGGAAGGCAAAGTCAGCAATCCATGCCTGGACCACAGCAATGCAGTCAAACAAACCAAGTGAAGAGGAGGGAAACTCAACAAGGGACTTCCAGACAGGCAGGACCTTAATAAGTTCAGATTGCACAGCACGGTGTACATCAGCAAGTACAGCAACCAGGGCAGGTGAAGGTCCAGCGGAATGAGTTAGAGGCAGAGCAAGTGGTAGGACAGCAAACAAATCATAATTTGTGTCTTTCACAATAATGGAGCATAACTTATGGTCTATGACAATCTTGTTATGGGCAAGAAAAGGGAATCCTAGAAGAAGGGGCTTGACAAGGTTTGGCACAATGAGCACACAGACTGTGCAACTGCAGAAAGATGAATCCAATGAGGAAACAGAAAGGTGAATGTAGCGAGACAGTACAGTTCTAGAGGAAGAGGAAGGAGAGGAAAAGGCCATCCCAACTGGGATGCCCCATGGAAGGTCACAAATCCAAAGACCCAGGGATAAGACCAGGGTCTTATCAATCAGAACTAGGGACAATCTGTTGTCAATAAGTGCCTCAACAGTGACCAGGAATGTGAATACAGGCCCATCAATGTGACAGGTCCACAACAGTTGGGAAGAGAAAAGAGGGGATATGCACTCTTCACCAAAGTCCATGCTATCCCTCAACACTGCTGAGGGGACCACCACTGCAACAAATTCATCAGCCTCAACTGCCACAATGGTTGTCAGCTTGATGATTGTAGGATGGGTAGCAGCAGGTGCCTTCACCAACAGAGTCACAGCAGGCTTCTTGATGCTGTTCACCATGATGGTCAAGTAGGTAGTTGGGTCTGGGAACCCATTGGAACAGGTCTGCAATGTGTGCTTCTAGAAGGGCTGGTGGCACTTGAAACATTGATCATTTTCATGAAGAATGCAGTGTTCATCATCTGTGAGTGCTGGTAGGCATAGCAAGGTAGTATTGGAACTGGCAGCCAGTTTTGCCTTGGCAACCATGGCTGTGCAGTAGGCAGAGTCACCTGTCTTGGACTTACTTGTTCCACATAGAGAAGCCTCAATCTGTTCACATAAAATTCGAGCATTGCGAGAACGTTATTCATCAAGGCACTTGACCTTTTCAACCCACTTCCTGAGGTTGGTCTCGTTCTTGGCATCCAAAACACGGTATTTGAAGGCGAGCTCCCAGTTCATGTGTGCCTCAAAATGGTAGTGCAAACTGTCATTGGACATGAAGGAGGTTTCACTGACAAGGAGAGAGTTCTGAGTCTGAACATCAATTACCCATTCATAGAAAGAGTGCGAGCCTTGACATGACACAAGCATCTTGAGGCAAAGATCTGAAGCCCAGTCACTAGGCAGCCAGATGGCATGCAACTTGTCCACAAATTCTTTGAAAGAGAGTGCATTTAAGCATGTACAATGGATGGAGTACCACTGTTGAATCCATGGGTCAAGTAGGCCCCATGCGACTCACTTTACCTGGCTATCTGCCGCAATGTCCTTGTGGAAGAAGTATTGGGAACATCCAAGCTTCTGTCATATCCCGTTTCGTCTCCAAGTCAACTCCTCAACTCCGGTGCCAACTCCATCGCTCCTCCGGGGCGTTCTCCATCAATAGACGACATGTGACCTCCGGACCACGTGTTATTTCCTTATTCGGTATTCCTTGTTCTCTGATTGGCTGTGTAACTTCTTTATAGTATAGTCTTGTACCTAACGCGCAGCACCGGTGTTTCGCCACTCTGGTGCACAGCTTCGGTTATCGTTCTCCCCGTCTTACTGATCTCCATTCCTATTACCAATCCGCAGACTCCGTTTACTAATACTGTGCAACTCCATACTATATAAACCGTACATACTTCGCTGTAGTTCTTTAGTTCGAATATCAACTAAGTTACCTCCTGACTACTCCGACCCCTCCTCTGATCCTCTCCGACCTCCGACCCCAAGGATCGCGAGTACAAGGGTGCGACATCAGTCTTGCACCAAAGTCCTTGCCCCTTCGTTCGCCCTCTGTCTCCTCCATTCTGGATTACCCCTCGGAGTTACTCCAGAGGAACCGGGCTTGACAACCTCCAAAAGACTAAGGTGGCATACAACGCTGCTGATCCCGATGGGGTTAGCAAATATATTGCCGCCATCTGGGAATACAGCAATATCCTGGAAGGCATTAAACTTCTTCACACACTGTGGCAGTGCAGAGTCTGGAGTAGAGACGAGAGGAGTGTCAGGGTGTCAGAGGTCCAGAGTTCAGGTAGAGCCAAAGAGGTTGAGAGTTGAGAGAGGGCATAGGGCAAGGATTTAGTCTATCTAGCATCTATAGAGTGCCATTAGGCCTACCATCCTGGCTGGTCCATCTGGTGACAAGTGTGAGGCTCGTACTCACACAAGCATCAGTCATTCATTCACACCTTCTTCACCAACCTCTCTGAGCACAACAGACGACACGGCCTCCAACTCATCCCATCTCTCTTGCCTAGTACGAAGGTGACGTTCCAGCAGTTCTAATAGCACAATCATTCCACCCAATTTCACACTACAAGCAGCTTTCTTCACCTCTCAAAGTAGAGGCTCATTGACTCCTGGACCTTCAGGCATCATGGCACCACCAGAAACCCCCACAAAGGCGGCAGAGGTGCCCCTCCCCGAGGACTCTTCAGACGAGGAGTACACTGCCAGAGTACAGCGCAGTACATCCACCCCAGAACATACTACCTGTTACGTTTTCTCTCTTTTCTCCTAGTTCTTTGCCTTGACCCTTGCCTCATTCGTGCACGGACACGTCTCTTGTCATCATGATGACTCATTCCTTTCCACATTGTTCTACGACCTTCCACTTCCTTCGTCATCATGCTTACTCCTCCACATAGCCTTGTCGATGCCATCAGCCCCGCTTACTCATTCATGCTTACTTTCTGCTTTGTCACTTGTTCCTTGACATTCTATGACCTTCCACAGCTTAGTCATCATAGGGTATATATACCACACTTGCCAGCCGTTGTACCTTAGCTTAGACCTCCTCAATTGTATCCACAATACACTCGGGTTTCCTCCTTGCTCCTCGTCCAAAGGTACCAGCCCTTTATCTCCTTGTCTACACCAAGCCTCCATGCATCGGTACCTTGTCCTTGGACTTCCCTTGGTTGCGCCTTGGGACTAGTCATCTGGGCCTCTGTGTGCCAGTACCTTGTCACCGTCGAGCCTCCGTGCGTCGACTCCTTGAGACCTTGCTTCCGTCGAGGCTACACTCGTTCCTACCCGGACCAAGCATAACACTACCTGCAGAACATTCAGTGGACCACAGAATGCCCCAAAGCATCCATCATTCAGTACAGTACCAGGCACATCGCTGCTCTCAACCATTCCAGAAGCAGCACCACACAGGTTACCCTCGTGAGACAGGATGGTACCACCTACAGATCTGCACCCTAGAGCACCACCTCCCCATATTCAAATGCAACCAATGCTTGTCATTCCACCAATGTCAGAGAATCCACCATACACAGATCTGTTCTACAGTAACTATGGGGACAAGGAGGAGGAACCCAGCTTTTGGTTCACTAAATTCTGGCAGATCTTACCATTTTCATGGTCAGACGCACAAAAGATTACACATTTCAAGAACCACATCGTACCAAACAGTATGGCTCAGGACTGGTATGACTCATTAGGAGCAGGAGATAGGGCCTTGTTCTCATGTCTCCGGCACACCTTCTACACTAGATGGCCCCCCACAGAACGACCATTATTTACACGAGCAGAGCAGTGAGAACGCATCAAAGAGCTAGTCCTCCTAGAGGATAATATTGGCAAATGGATTACACCCATGGACAAACGGAAGGCAGACTATGGCCAGAACATCTGGGCCAACGACATAGCCAAAATGGCAATGGCGATAGGGGATGCAAATGGGTTCTTGATCAACTACATGCTTGACAACATCTCCAATATCCTGAAGGATCATCTTATCTGCTGATACAACTCCTGGAACGAGTTCAAACACAATATCCACAGCATACTGGTCAATAAGATCAAACGGGGTAAAGAAATGGCAGCGAAGGAGAGAGCCCAGGACACAGAAATTGTGCAGCTGAGAGTGCAAGTGGCAACAGCATCTATCACATTACAGGCACAGGCAGCTCAGCTAGCATGCATGTACACATATCCACGCTCTGCACCATCGTCGGTGACACCCAATACATGATACACCCAATCAGCACAAGCATACCAAACCAACAGCTGGACACCTCGTTGCCCACCTCTATCCCATGAAGCACTCATCGAAAAGTTTGCGGCAATTCCCAAGTATCCTAACAACAACAAGGGACAAAGGCAATACAAGGCAGACATATGTAGAGGCATGGCACGCTAAGCATGGCCTGGAAGCAGTCCCAACACTTGATAAACCTTACCCTCTACACCCAGGTACAGCATTGGTGGGGAAAGATGAATGCTTTGATTGCAGAGAGATCGCTGAGCCTCAGCATCGAAGTGGCAATTGCAACAATCCAGGCATAGCCCCATCTCTCAAGGTTTGCTGGCGGCAGACTGTGGCAGCAATGCTACATCGAGCATTACCCATGAAAGCAGTCCCAGTCAACTATGTGGCTCATGCGCCACAATATGGGTATACAGTGCAACCACATACCAGTCCGGTATATGTCATATATCCCACAAATGAACCAAATGCACAACATGGATACTGGGAGAATGGACCATATGCTGAAGAACAATGGGACATGGAAAACAAAGAGAGACTACGCCAGTATGCAAACCAGCAGTAGTCCCTATGACATGTTTGCAGCACACTCCAGAATTTCATACTACAATACACAACACTGACTTTTCGTTCTCACATACCATTCCCAAAAACTTGATACACACAACTACAACAACTCCATTGCCCACCTTACCTATGCTAATTACCTTGGACATACATATAGTTTTACATCCTACTTCTCTTTCATCCACTTCCATGCCATCCATCTCTATTCACTCAAACCCCTGACATGACGTGTCATCGTACACACTGATTGACATGAGTTCCCAAGATCCCAACAGTGATATATCGATTCCTAATAATACAATCACTGATGTGTACATGTTGGATGACTCAGGGAAACCAAGCTTTGCTTAAACAAGCAATCCATTTCTGGCTGTTCCTTGTTTACAAGGACCACAAGGTGAACGTGTACACTTCCTGGCAGTAGTAGACAATGGCACAATGATCAATGCGATGGACACTGCAGCATATCAACGCATCGCAAGACATCTACACCCATTAAGTCCCTCTCAGCGAACACTCAGAATGGCAAACAGCTCACTGGTAAAATCCACAGGTGTATGGACAGGTACCTTTGAATGGGGCCCATTAAAGACAAGAACAGCATTTGAAGTATTCCCAAGTGGTAGCACATGGCGTATGCTAATTGGAAAACCTCTACTTGAACAACTGAAAGCACAACAGACTATGGATCAGATACTATCACAATACAAAACAATGGATCCTCACACAGTTTTCATAACTTCTCATCCTTTCATCCACTGCTGCTTCCTTCTTTACCAACAGCGATATCATTTCCAGTAACTGCACAGTTTATGATATTTCCAGTCAAGACAACTTTACCTGATGAAATGAATAGTGACAATGCAGCCAGAAGCCCACAGACTGCCAAAGATACCAAGGATGCCACCATCACAAGCACACCTGACGATAATATGCTCATGGCAAACATAACAGAGGCAGGCAAATCTATCTTTACTAGACTAACATCACTAGGTCCATTTCACCTGCCTCGAGTCACAGCCATTATTTGTGCAATTACACTAGGTGATGTGAACGATGACCAATGGCAATGTATTCATAATCTCATTGAAGAATACACTGATGTATTTGCTTTATCAGTAAAGGAGGTCAAACCGGTGTTGCATCTCAAGTACCATCTAGATATACCTGATAATGCATCATTCTCTGTAAAAGTTAACCAACACCCGCTAACATTTGCACAGAAGGAGTTTTACTTCCCACACATTCAGGAATTTGTAGAAGCAGGTGTCCTCAAACCAATACATGTTAGCAAGGTCAAGGCTGTCCATCCTACTGTTCTTGCACACCATGCACATGACGCGCCAGGTCTCAGCATGGATGAAATATGTCAGGAAATCAATGAACAATGCATTGCACTGGGTGAGCCACCAGACCCAAATATTCCATGATGGGTGAAAAGCACTACTCAGACAGAAGCACCACCACCAACGAAGGACAAACACAAATGGCACATCACACAAAACTTTAGTCAGTTGAATCACATTTGTCAAACCACACAAATGCCACAAGGGGATCTATGTGCCAAACAGCAGCGATTAGCTGATCATTGATACCTATGTGTTATTGACTTTGCATCAGGGTTCTATGCCTTAGAGGTAGAAGAATCAAGCCAGCCCTACCTCTGTATTTATACAGAAGGGATTGGGTACCATGCATACACGCGGATGCCCATGGGCATTTTTAACACACCATCATGGTTCTGTGACATGATTGGGCATGGGTTTAAGGATCTTATTACAAAGCTACATCTTGAAGCTTTCATTGATGACAATGCCATGGCAGGTGATGAATTCATAGAGCTACTGAATCACCTATGAATCTTCCTTACCCATTGTCAGGAACTCGGACTCTCTATATCCCCATCAAAAACTCAATTGTTCATGTTGGAAGCAATCTTTGGTGGGTCACGCGTGGGTCACAAAGGTATCCTACCAGACCCCACAAAACTGTCAGCTGTCATCAGCTGGCTAGTCCCAGACACGTTGTTGGACCTTATGAAATTCCTAGGCCTAATGGGTTACTTCTGTTCATTGATCAAGGACTACGCACAAATTGCAAGCCCACTGACTGATCTACAGTGTAACTTAGATCTCCCACAACCCAGTGCAAAAATAGGTAAATGCAAATATTGGCAACTCCTGTGAGACCACAAGCTAGCACCATATTGGACCGCAAGACCTTCATATGTCTCAAGAAGTTACTCACTGAGGAGCCTGTCCATTGTGCTCCTTGGTTTGATGGTACGCCCTTTATCCTAATTACAGACAGGTCCAAAGAAGGCTTTGGAGCAGTGCTGCTACAACGCCACAAAGTCACCCTCTCTGACAGAGAGCAAAGAGTGGAAATGCACCCTATAGGGTATGCATCCAAGCACACCTCAATGACCAAGGAACGCTATAAACCATATATTCTCAAGTTTGCAGCATTGAAATTTGGGCTGGATCATTTCAGTGACACTGTATGGGGCTTTCCAGTGGAAACTGAGACTGACTGCTTAGCCCTACGAGACACAGTACAAAACGAGAACCCAAACCAGACTCATGCATGCTAGTGGGAAGGCATATCCATGTACCAAATCATTGGTATATGCCATCGTACTGGTAAAACGAATATTGCTGCTGACACACTCAGCCGCATGTTCACTGGACGAGAATGCACTGACACAGACGGCAGCACTTGGACCATCTGTGAAGACTGGGAGGCATCTCGTGGTATTGTCAATGACCTCTTTGGGATAAATGTGGAACACACGATACTAACCCTAAAGGAGCACTTTCATGATGAACCAATATTCTTAGAAGTCATTGAGGCCATGTTGGACTTAGATGAGAACCTGAATGCACTCACAAACATGCCTGTCACTGCACACATGGATTCTTGATTGAGGATGACCACCTATGGTGTGTTCCAGACAGGAAGTCAATATGTGCATGGGCACGAGTTGAATGCATATCACAAAAAGAAGTGATCAAGATGGCCAAGCAAGAACACACATCCAACGGTCATTGGGGACGTGACCTTATAAAGCTCAAACTCATGGATTGCATCTACAGTATAGCCCACATTTGGACAAATCAATACGCCTTGTGCTGGCACAGTGTCCACAATGCAAAAACTTTGGCACCACACATTTACACTCACTTCTATACCCCATCACATGCTGTCACCCCTTCGAATTACTTGTCGCTGACTATCTCTCCTTGCCAAAAGGAAAGGGTGGCTATCATACCGTGCTACTCATCCTGGATACCTACTCCCAATACATCTGGGGCTTCAAACTCAAAACAAGCAGCACTGCTCATACCACCATCAACGGGTTACAAACCATCACCCACATCTTTCGACCCCCTGAGTCACTTATGACTGACAGAGGATCGCATTTTAATAATGGTGATGTATGGGCATGGTGTGAGGAAAATGGCACTAAGCACCACATTACAGTGGTGTATGCACCATGGATAAATGGCCTAGTTGAAGGCATCAACAGCAAACCGCTTGGGCACCTGAAGCGACTATGCAGCCCTGACCTAGGAGAGGACCACTATATGGAAACATCACCAGAAAGCATTGCACATAGCTGGCCAGATCACTTTGACATTGCCATATGGCAGCTGAACAAACACATCATCCCAGCATTTCAACTATCATCCAAGGAACTGCTCCTTGGACTCGTAGTAAACACAAACCCCACCTCCATTTCCAATGCTACTGACAAACTCGCTAATGACATGGTTGATACACAGATGGCCTATATAAACTATCAATGTCTGGACGGCTTAGATCATATAGCTATGCACATGCTGCACCGGAAAGCGGTGTTCAACCATAAAGTTGAAAGAATGCCAGCAGGGCACGTAACCTTCCAGCCCAGACAATTAGTCCAAGTCCATGACAGTGCATGAGACAACACACTGTCTACCATACACAAAATCCTCCCTCAGTGGTCAGCACCGCAACAAGTGGTCGAAAAAGATGGAAACTCCTATACACTACAAACCCTTGAAGGGTTTCCCCTTGGTGGGTAGTTCCATGTGTGACGGTTGTGTGAGTTCATTCCACGCAAGGTACTGCACTCACAGTGGAAGAAGGCTGGCTTGTAGTGATAAGGAGTGGTTGGACACAGAGCTCAGAACAAGAGGCACAGATGATGGGGCAAAGAGTGCCAATGGACTCGAAGAAGGAGACAATGAAGACTGGCTAGGTTGGATAGGAATGGGCAACCCTGGTGGTTCGCATGAAGAGGAGGGGGCACATGTGGCAGTGGAGAGTCTGGAGTAGAGACGAGAGGAGTGTCAGGGTGTCAGAGGTCCAGAGTTCAGGTAGAGCTGAAGAGGTTGAGAGTTGAGAGAGGGTGTAGGGCAAGGGTTCAGTGCCATTAGGCCTACCATCCTGGCTAGTCCAACATGCACAAAAGAGTGAAGGAGTGGCCAATGACAACAGTCCCAATCCCAAGGACCTAACAACATGGACATCGATGTGGTCTCACGTTGGAACCACAGATGTTTCAATTGCGGAAAAGAAGGGCATATGGCACACAACTGCCAAAAGCCAAAAGTTGAATGTTCTCTCTGCCATTTCCTTAGAGGAGGACACAAGAAAGATTGTGCTCGCAATAAGAAAGATGCCCCTCATGGTTGTCAAGATGTCAGAGCAGCAACCTCCTGGGAAGAGGTTAAAAGCCTACAAGTACAAGCAGATGAGGCTTGTGAGAATAAAGGAAAAAGCCAGGACCCTGAGAATTGTGTCTGCGGCATGTCATTTGAGGAAGCAAGGGCTTTCTTCCGAGACATGGAAGATGCAGAGAACAAGCGATGATTGGGAAAAGATCATGCTTGAAGGACTTATCTGGGTGTCCGACAGGCAAGGACAAGAAAAAGGTAATGTTTTCTTTGAACACTTTGAACAGATATGAGTCTTTGTTTGTTGATTCTAACACGGACTATTATGATACTTCTTTCACTTCTACCTTGCCATCAACAGGGCCTGTTCCTAGTGGACAGCTCGCCAGGGACATTAAACCTGGGCTTAATTCCATTATTTCCCCATTTGAACATTTTTCTACTGATGCACAAATCCCAGACAAAAGACTATTTTGCAGATCTCTCATGCTCAATAATGAGCTAAGCATAGATCTCAAGATCACCCCCTATACAAAAAACCACAAAACAAGTCTTTTACTAAGGTTTTGGCACTTCTTGATAGCAGTGCTACTGTTATTTTCATTGACAAGTCTTTTGCAGAATATCTACGCCTTCCGCTTGTACTTTTACCACAACCCATATGTGTCTTTAACATTGATAGAACACGCAATGCTGCCAGAGATATCACATATGCAGTTGAACTCTTGATCAAGTTCCAGGGACACCATGAGAAGGTGTTAGCTGAAGTAACAGATCTCGGCAGACAACAAATGATCCTGGGATATTCTTGGCTCAAAAGGCACAACCCCTCTATTGATTGGACAACAGGCGAAGTCCACCTTATATCATGCTCCGAAGAATGCAGATCACTCCAGGAGAAATCTGTATTTGTACACCTTATTGAGAAAGAAGAAGAAGATATCCAATACCAAGTAATTGCTACCATCAAACGGCTAGAAGCTGAATATGAGGAAAGACATATACATATTGGGCAAGCAGTTAATGAAAAGCTTAAGAAGCTTATGGATGAAAAGAAGTCCCCAAAAGAACTCGTGCCTGAAGTTTACCATGAGTATATTTCCGTCTTTGAAGAGAAGGAATCTGAGTATATGCCTACATGCAAACCATGAGATCACACCATTGATCTCAAAGACACTTTTCAACCCAAGAAAGGCAAACTCATTCCTCTTTCTGCAGACGAACAAGACGAAGTCACCAGTTGGCTTGATGACCAACTTGGAAAAGGTTATATCCAACCCTCTAAATTCCCTATGACGTCACTGGTCTTCTTTGTGCCAAAGAAGGATGGATGTAAACATATGGTCTAAGACTACTGGTAACTTAATGAGTATACTGTCAGAAACAATTACCTGCTCCCCCTTATCTCCCAACTTGTTGATCAACTTTGTGGAGCTAAGATGTTTATAACATTGGATTTATGATGGGGATATAACAACGTAAGAATCAAAGAAGGAGACGAATGGAAAGCTGCCTTCATCACCTATAAGGGAAGTTATGAACCCATTGTCATGTTCTTCGGCCTCTGCAATTCTCCTGCCACTTTTCAAACCATGATGAATGACCTTTTTGCCAACATGAAGGATTGCATGGTTGTTTACATTGATGATGTCATGATTTTCACCAAGACGGACGATCCTGAAGAACATGCCAGGATTGTCAAAAGAGTTTTACAGTGACTCCAAGCAAATGACCTCTTTGCCAAGCCAGAGAAGTGTCATTTCCATATTAAAGAAGTTGAATACCTTGGCATGATTGTTGGAGCAAATGGAATTAAGATGGACTCTAAGAAAGTTGACACTATATTGTAATGGCTAGTCCCATCCAACATCAAAGGAGTTTGAAGTTTCCTCAATCTCACAAACTTCTATCGCCGATTTATTAAGGATTACACACAAGTCACGCAATCCTTGAATGACTTACTAAAGAAAGATCAACCCTTTACGTGGGAAACAAGTCAACAAGAAGCGTTTGACATGCTTAAACAAGCTTTTATGACAGTGCCAATCTTGGCCTACCCTAATATAGATGTTACAATTCTTTCTCTATATCATAACGTTCTCCTTATCTCTCATCGCATTTCCTTTTTTGCTTTACCAATGATTCTCTCAGAACACAACAAGCATTCTCTCATCATCTTTGGCCATGCTTCTCTTCACTTGCTTTACTGCTAAGGGTTTATCTTCTCACAGCTCTTCGTCTTCTTGTTCCTGTTTCACCTTGTACCTGTTTCCCTTTTCTATGTTCTCTGATCTTATTTCGAACAGCCTCTCTCCACAGTTCGGTTCTCTCACACCAACTTAGTGTTCCATCTTTCCATAACATTCTAAAGACTTCTATTGCTACGCGTCTTGATTGTATAAATATGTAGAATTGACCTCGATGTACTCATACTAGATCTGCACAATAATAGTGTACATCTCATGTCACTCCTAGTTCCCTAGAAATCCTTCTAAGATGATGTTGTCGTATCTCTTCATGAGTTAAGAGCAACAATCTTGACTTGTCCTTGCTTTGGTACACTTTATGTAACAAAAGATCTAGTATCTCCCATGTCCCTCCTATCCAGGAGTAGGACATCACACTCGCAAAGATTTCACACAGAGACCACACTCTTCATTGTGCTTACCGTATCCTGGAAGACAACAACAAACAAAGACCCATCCCACAACCATCGCCTTGATGAGTCCTTGGATCCTCATACTCCCCTGCCCTGCCTTTGAGTCCTTTAACCTTGCCTGCTCCCCAAGAACTCCCTGCCATTGAAGCATCTATCACATCACTAGCCTTAGCTGCACCACCCTTGGGACCCCCATCTCCACCTTTACCTCCCTCTGAAACACAAAGCCTATTCTCGCCTTCACCACCACCTATGTCTTCCGAAAAGCCAACAGAAATATGTGCTGCACTCCCTGCAGACTTTTCTGGGAAACCAACTGATGCTGCCAGGTGAATTAAAGCTATGAAAGCCTACTTCTCCATCAATAAAAAGATATACTCAGACGACTCCACCAAGATTTTCACATGCCTTAGCAAACTATTGTCCTCTGAAAGGCCAGCTTTGTTCACAAAAACCTGGTACAATCGACTCGCAGACCCCCTCCTAGAAACAAGGGAAAGAATCTTCAACAAATTCGTTGAAAACTTCGAAAGAACCTTTTACCTATTTGACATTCAAGCTACTGCTAGGCTGGAGCTCCCCTACCTTTGCCAGAAAGCCTTCAAAGACCCTGACACGGGCGAAATCAATGATGGTTTCCAGAAGTTCATCTCAGATTTCCTGGGAACTGCAACCAAGTCTGGCATCATCGACCAACAGTCCCTCATCAGATATTTCACCACAGGATGTGACCAAAAGATCACTGACATGATCCTATCCATGAATGAACTACCAGGAGATCTCACTGCATGGATCAATAAAGCCACACAATTCCACACTCAGAAAGCATGAATGATTGCCATTCAAAAGGGTGCTCCTCAGCATGGTTTCACAACTATCCCCACCTTGCCTCGTTTTACCCCTTTCCCTGCTCCATGTACCAGAGATCCCAATGCCATGGACATGGACAATGTCCGAATTTCCAAGTTAACCCCTGACAAATGATCTAAATGCATCAAAGAAGGAAGATGCTTTAGATGCCAAAAGATTGGGCACAACGCCCAGAATTGCAAGGTGTTCCCAACTCAAATGTCCATTTGCTCAACTTTCACTCTACCTCCCAAAGAAGAAATTGCTTCCAAGGAGACCCCTAAAAAGCTTCTTGTCCTTGTACCACGTGGCACCCCACCAGGACCCTGGAGAAACCTTGGTAGACAAAGAAGCAAAGCAACCAAGAAAGAATGAAGGCTCCAAGCCTACAGAAAACAGGATGTCCCAATCACATCCGAAGACACAACACCCACTGGGGATTAGCCAGCACAACAGAGGTAACACCCCAAACACGAGATCCAGATCGACTAACACCGCTCCCGCACTCACCCGGGAAGAACTAACCACCCAGAACTACACTGTTAATAATGCAAAATCCGGCCTTGAATATCTCTCCTCCAAACTAATAGTCCCCATAGGGGAACCAATGTCCATAGCCCACCTCTCGACAGCACTCCTCCACATCACCTAGCTCCCAAACGTCCCATGCACAGCCACCGAAGCGATACGAGCAGTAGCCTTTCTGCTCGAAGAGGAAGATGCTAATAAAACCTCCTCCTACATAGCAGATCGTGTCACTATCGCAATAGCCCCACGCCTTGGAGAATTACATACTACAGCAACAGACATCCAACAACACACAGAAGCCCTCCGAACTCTTACCCTCTCACAAAACCCTGCTAATGAGAATCCCACTCTAGATGCCATCAAAAAAGCCGAACAATCCATACATGACCTTACAAAACTGATTACAGAGAAGATGGAAAAACTCCAACAAACTGCCTCGACTAGACCGCAATCCTACGCGGACGTTGCCAAACACTCACCTACACCAGATGCAGGCGCACAGCACATAACCAACTGCAACGACCTACGCGCCCGCTGTTACGCTTGGTCCGGGTAGGAACGAGCGTAGCCTCGACGGAAGCAAGGTCACAAGGAGTCGACGCGCAGAGGCTCGACGGTGGCAAGGAGTCGACGCGCGGAGGCTCGACAGTGACAAGGTACTGGCGCACGGAGGCCCAGATGACTAGTCCCAAGGCGCAACCAAGGGAAGTCCAAGGACAAGGTACCGACGCACGAAGGCTCGGTGTGGACAAGGAGGTGAAGGGCTGGTACCTTCGGACGAGGAGCAAGGAGGGAACCCGAGTGTATTGGTGGTACAATCGAGGAGGTCTAAGCTAAGGTACAACGGCTGGCGAGTATGGTATATATACCCTATGATGACTAAGCCGTGGAAGGTCATAGAATGTCAAGGAACAATGGCGAAGCGAGAAACGAGGCAAGAGAGTAAGCAAGAATGAGTAAGCGGAGCCGATGGCATCGGCGAGGCTATGTGAAGGAGTAAGCGTGATGACGAAGGAAGTGGAAGGTCGTAGAACGACGTGGAAGGGAATGAGTCATCACGGTGACGAGAGACGTGTCCGTGCACGAACGAGGCAAAGATCAAGGCGAAGAACAAGGAGAAAAGAGAGAAAACGTAACAGGGACCATCGTGTTCAGTGATCGTAGAATGTTGACTTCACCCATGGCACCTGAAAGAAATCAACAAATTGAGCCTCTACTGTCAATCTACCTGTTAGCTTGAAGTTAAACGCCTTGTGGACATCAATAACATAAAAGCTGTAGGGAAACCTGACAGCTTCCATATCGATGTCTGCCAGAAGGCAGGCAATGGTAGGTAACACAAGGCTATCACCATCGTCATACGTAGACAGAATATCATCTAAAAAAAATGTCAGCATGCCAGCCGCATTGGTTTGTAGAGGAACTTACCGTTGTCTGCAAGCTGAGTGGGTGGTTCTTGACAAAGTCGCTGTGATGGTGGTGATGGTTGATGTGGCCACATGCGACACTTCTGGTTGCTAGAGCTAGAATGTGGAAGATTGTGCACTTGATCTTCATCGGAAGAGAGTTCTATCAGGTCATCAAGAGGATTAGGTGCATGTGCTTGAGTATGCCTGACATAGGTACGCTCTTGTGAGAGCGATATGCGAGGGTTAGCCATCTGGTGTAACGTGGGAGTGGTCACCGCTCGAAGGTGGTAGTCGAAGGCTGGGTATGATGTAACATCCGTACATTTGAAGAAGAGCTTCTGGGCTGGCTTTGTTAGCTTGACGACACTGTTTGGTTTCATCTTGATCCAAGTATCAAGTGTCGGGTTGAAATAATGCACTGGGCGATATGGCTGACCAGCTTCAGGTGAAGCCAGCTCGAGCTCGTCAAGAACAGCCTCCGTCAGCTTGAAGTAAGGATATGTAAATCCGTCTTGAAAGTCAATGGTGACCGGATCTGTATCATTCTGTTTAGGTGAGCAGTCATGCTAGTGACATACAGTGTATCGGATTACCTTAGTAAAGCCAAATGCAATGACATGCTCTCGCATTCTCCTTTTGTCCTGCAGGGCAGCTTGATCCCGTTGGCACTTCTGCTCAGCCGGCTCATGGACCTCAGCAACATGGTCTACGAAGACAGGTCATAGTTGTGAGGTGAAATGAGGGTTGATGGATAGGTTGGCAGTAGCGAGTTGGGGGATTTGCTCCAACAAAGGTTCCTTGTCGAGCTGTGGTTCCAAAAGGAAAATAGATGATGATGAACTCAAGGATGGTGTTGATGAGGAGGAGCGAGGAGACGAGAGGCTTGATGATGAGGAAGAAGGTGGTGTTAGGTTTTCTCTCTTTTTCCCTTGCTCTTCACCTTGACCTTTGCCTCGTTTGTGCACGGACACGTCTCTCATCACTGTGATGACTCATTCCCTTCCACATCGTTCTACGATCTTCCATTTCCTTCGTCATCACGCTTACTCCTCCACATAGCCTCGCCGATGCCATCAGCTCCGCTTACTCATTCATGCTTACTTTCTTGCTTCGTCATCGTTCTTTGACATTCTATGACCTTCCACGGCTTAGTCATCATAGGGTATATATACTGTACTCGCCAGCCATTGTACCTTAGCTTAGACCTCCTCGATTGTACCACCAATACACTTGGGTTCCCTCCTTGCTCCTTGTCCAAAGGTACCAGCCCTTCACCTCCTTGTCCCCACTGAGCCTTCATGCGTCGGTACCTTGTCCTTGGACTTCCCTTGGTTGCGCCTTGGGACTAGTCATCTGGGCCTCCGTGCCCCAGTACCTTGTCACCATTGAGCCTCTGCACGTCAACCCCTTGTCTCCGTCGAGCCTCTGCACATCAACTCTTTGTGACCTTGCTTCTGTCGAGGCTACGCTCGTTCCTACCCAGACCAAGCGTAACAAAAGGTCTAAGCTACTTTTTACGACTACCATCACGTAGATCGTTACCACCATTCCCCCTCGTCCATCCACAGACCCCCACTGGGGAATCCCCCGCAGCGCCCCTGCTGAGAGCTCAGACTTGGAACCCCAGGAGGAAGAAGACCTTTTCGCTTCTGACCACTCAGACACCGACATCCCTATCCCTCCGATAGAGTATACCACAGTTACCCTTGCTGAATACTTCAACGAGGCCACCTACCTACCCCAAGTTCCCACTCCACCATCGCCCAGCCTCCTTCCACAGACTGGTAATATCTTCCAGTACCCTCCACGCACCCCGTCCCCCATCATGACCTCTTCCTCAAAACCCACAGAACTCCACCTTGCATCTCCCGAGGCCTTTGATGGAAGCTATGCGACCACCGTACAGTGGTTGCAAACAGTCCGCTTCTACCTCCACATCAATGAAAAGGTCTATGACATGGACTCCAAGCAGATAGCCTTCGTGCTATCTTACATGACTAAGGGCTCTGCACTCACATGGGCCAACAACTTCAGACGGGAGGCACTCTCCCACACCACGCCGACCCTTGGAACGTTCACAACCTTCATTGCGAAGTTCAACAAAGCCTTCGAACGCCAAGATGCCATTTGCGACGCCATTAGGTGGCTGAGCAAGACCCGCATCGAGAAAAACAAGAAAGGGGATTGGACTCCCTCCCTTGACCACTATGTCCAAACCTTCCAGACCAAAATGGGTCTGGCGGGTATCTCAGATGACAATGTCCTCATTGGATACTTTGCCGATGCCCTTCCTACCCCCCTCACAGATAAAATCTTCGCCATGGAAACGGTCCCAAAAACCATCGATGCATGGGTCGACAAGGCCCTCGTCTTCCAAAAGAACTGGGAGCACGCTCGCTCCATCGCCAAGCACTGGAAGAAGTCCCATACCCCGTACCAAAACTTCTCCGGGCACTCCTCCACCCACACCACCAAGGACCCCGATGCCATGGACGTCGATGTCACCAAAGTTCCTAAGATGACCCCTGAAGAAAGGAAGCGCTGCATCACCAAGAATCTATGCTTCCGATGCTGCAAGCCTGGGCACAGCTCACAGAACTGCCCACACTTCTCCTCTTCCTCCCCCACAGATAGGCCGAAGAAGACTTTGGTCAAGAAGGTCGTAAAAGACAACCTACCCAAGCTGGAAGAGATCGAGGACGATGAAGAAGACAAACCACCCGCCGTAGCAGTGGTGAACTTCGTCCCTCAGGATTTTTAAAGAGGAGGACTCAGTCTACGCGAGTACCTCCTTCTTCCACTCATACGTGCACTCCTGTAGTTGTATCTAGCT
Source organism: Phylloporus aff. rhodophaeus (assembly GCA_038094475.1). NCBI lineage: Eukaryota > Fungi > Basidiomycota > Agaricomycetes > Boletales > Boletaceae > Phylloporus > Phylloporus aff. rhodophaeus. The sequence goes on along the minus strand of JBBPUD010000195.1, from coordinate 20,513 downwards.
CCCACAAATCTATGTCCATTGCACTACAACTTGTGGAGCCCTCACATACTATGAAAGCTGTAGACACCCGTGCCCTTGTTGACAGCAGAGCTGACATCTGCTGTATTGACCGCGACTTTGTGAAGAAGCACAAACTTCCAACGAAGAAACTTGAGGTCCCCTTCCATGTCCAGAATGTGGACCAAACCGCAAACCAAAATGGACAGGTCCGTTTCACCTCGACCCTCTTCACCAACATAGAGGGAATTACGCAAGAAGTCACCTTCTATGTCATGTCTTGTGGCAATGAAAACGTCATCCTCGGCATGCCCTGGCTAAAGATGACAAACCCTGTCATTGATTGGGTGCAGCACACCCTCACTATCCCTGAATCTTGCGACCAGCATAAAGAGCTGTTCGCTCGATTTTCCAAAGACACTGAGCGTCATGAAGCTTTCTATGCACGCTTCAAACAGGCAACCTCGCCACCACGACACCACCACGTAGACACGGTCTACGACTCCCGCCTCTATGACTTCATGGAGCACCGCACACAGGAGAACCGAATCATCTGCGGTGAAGGCTGTTACTACAAGCCCACAGATCCCCGGATCTTAAAGATTACCACAGCCACTGTCAAAGTACAACTCCGGTAACTCCGGAGTGTCTTCTCGCCAACTCCGGAGCGATCTCTGCGATTTCACCACTCTACCCTCAGCGGACTTACTTTAGACTTTTCTAGTATAGTACTACTTCGCGTTCGCAGCGTGGTGGCGCGCGTACTCTTCCCAACCACGCGCTGCTGCGCCCTTTTCACTCTTCCGGATGCGGACCGCCTATTTTCACCTACTCCACTCCGGAGTTACCTGGAGTTAAGCGCGCACGTGTCTTCGAGGTATTTTAACCCTTCGAACTTCTCATTCACACCTCAGTTGTGTCTTACCCTTGGTAGCACTTCTGAGGTGAGACTTTGCTCTGTTACTTTTTGATACTGTATTTACCTTATACCCAGTTGGGCTTGCTGCCCCTATTTAGGTGAATACAGTTGTGTCTTACCCTTGGTAGCACTTCTGAGTTGGGCTTGCTGCCCCTATTTAGATCTGAAAGCCACTGAGCTCGCTGCAGCAGCAGAGCTCGCCAAACCCAAGCTGGTGTTACCACCAGAATACTCACAATTCTCCACCATCTTTGACAAAGAGACGGCTGACCACTTGCCCCCATCACGTCCCTATGACCATGAGATCAACCTGGACAACTCCTTCGTACCGAAAGTCGGAAAGGTATACCCCCTCACTCCCGCCAAACAGGAGGCAACAGAAGCTTTCCTTGAAGAAAACCTCAAGGCTGGGAAGATTCGCCCCTCGAATTCTCCCCAGGCCTCCCTCTTCTTTGTCAACAAGAAAGATGGAAAACTTTGCCCCTGCCAAGATTACTGCTACCTGAATGAACACACCGTTCGGGATGCATACCCGCTCCCCCTTATCTCAGATCTCATTGACAAGCTTTGAACTGCGAAGCACTTCACCAAATTTGACGTACGATGGGGTTACAACAACGTATTCATCAAAGACGGCCACCAATGGAAGGCTGCGTTCATCACCCACAAGGGGTTGTATGAACCAATGGTCATGTTCTTCGGCATGACAAACTCCCCTGCCACGTTCCAGCATTTCATGAACGATTCGTTCAGAGACATGATCACTGAGGGATGGCTCGTCATTTACATGGACGACCTCCTTATCTTCTCCCCAGACGAAGCTATGCACACAGAACGTACCAAAAGGGTACTACAATGCATGGAGGAACTCGACCTCCACTTGAAACTTGAGAAGTGCACCTTCAACGCCTCGGAGGTGGAATACCTCGGAATGATCGTAAAACCCAGTCAGCTTGCCATGGACCCTGTCAAGCTTGACGGCATTGCCTCATGGCCCGTGCCCACCAAGGTCAAGGACGTCTGGTCCTTCCTTGGCTTCGCCAACTTCTACCGCCGATTCATTCCCAACTATGCCACAGTCGCACGTCCCCTTCTCGACCTCATGAAAAAGAACCTCGTGCTCAACTGGACCCCGGCCTGCCAGCAGTCGTTCAACTCGCTTAAGGCACTCTTCCTTGCCAAGCCGGTACTGAAAATGCCAGACCCTTCTCGCCCCTTCACCATTGCCACTGATGCCTCGAAGTTCACTTTGGGAGCTATCCTTCTCCAAACCAATGTCAACAGGGACTGGCATCCCTGCTTGTACATGTCCACAAGCTTCTCCCCCGTGGAACGTAATTATGACATTTACGACCGTGAACTCCTTGCAATCATCCATGCCCTCAAGTCGTGGCGTCATTATCTCCACGGCTCCTCGTTCCCTGTCCAGGTATTCACAGATCACAAGAACCTGACGTACTTCCGTGCCCCTCAGACTCTCAACCACCGCCAGGCACACTGGCTTCTTGATCTGTCAGACTTTGATCTGAAAATGATCCACGTCCCTGGCAAACTCCTCGCCAGTCCAGACGCACTCTCCCGCCGTCCTGACCTCCTTCCCCCTGACGACGCCACTGACAACGAGGGCACCACGTTGCTTCCCCATCCTTGTTCATCCGCCTCATTGACGCCTCGTTGCGTCACCTCATTGCCACACACTCCGCTGATGACCCGCTGGTCATGACCCACTTGCACGCCCTTGAAAAACCACTCCCTGCCACGCTTCGCTCCCGTCTTACTGACTGGACCTACTCCGACAGTGTCCTTACGTACAAAGGCCACATCTACGTCCCGATGGACGAAGCACTCCACCACTCCGTTGTGGAGCGTTGCCATGATCATGAAACCGCTGGTCATTCCGGTTACTTGAAAACTCGTCAGCTGGTCGCTCAGGAATACTGGTGGCCAGGCCTTGCCCAATTTGTCTGGAAGTATGTCTCCGGCTGCTCGGTTTGCCAACAGAACAAGGCAAACACTCACCCCACTGTTCCTCCGCTCACCCCCATCCACTCCCACGCTTCTCGTCCTTTCCAACAGATCTCTTGCGATCTGATCACCGATCTCCCCACCTCAGATGGCTTTGACTCTCTCCTGGTCATGGTAGACCATGGGCTTACTAAGGGGGTAATTCTTTGCCCTACCAAGAAAACTTGCACTGCAGAAGGAGTGGCGACACTCTTTTTCCACAAAGTCTTCCTTTACTTTGGACTCTATGACAAGGTCATCTTTGATAGAGGACCACAGTTCGCCTCAGCCTTCACAAAAGAGCTCGGAAGGCTCTTGAACTACGACTTGTCCCTGTCCACAGCATACCATCCACAATCGGATGGCGAAACGGAACGTGTCAACCAGGAGGTTGAAACGTACCTTTGGATCTTTTGCGGATCAAACCCGGCCTCATGGTTGGCAAAAATATCACATGCTGAGTTTGCACACAACCACCGCCCCCACTCTGTCACCGGCAAATCACCGTTCTTTCTCATGATGGGCTACGAACCCCATGCCCTTCCCACAGTAATCACCGACTCTCACATCCCCACCATTGAAACCCGTCTCCAAGAGCTATCCGCTGCCCGCGATGAAGCTCTTGCTGCTCATGAACTCGCCCACCAAGTCATGGCCTCTCATACTCGCCAGGGCTTCACTCCTTTCACCAAAGGAGACAAAGTCTGGCTAGAGGCACGAAACTTGAAATGGCACATCGCCAACCCCAAGTTAGCCCCCAAAAGGGAAGAACCCTTCACCATTGTGAAGGTGCTCTCACCCATCACATATCAACTGCACCTCCCCAAGACGTGGAAGATCCATCCGGTCTTCCATGCTTCTCTCCTCACCCCCTATCATGAGAACTCCATTCATGGCCCGAACTACCCGGCGCCACCCCCTGACCTCATTGACGGCGAAGAGGAATATGAGATCAAGAAGATCTTGCACCACAGAGGAGCTCCGACGGCCCGTTCCTTCCTGATCCGATGGAAGGGATATACTACAGAAGAAGACTCCTGGGTCCCTGAGCAGGACATGAAACATTCCAAGTCTGTCCTAGAGGCTTATAAGAAGCTTCACCCCTCTGTCTTCCCCCCTCAGTCCTCTGTTCCCAAACCACGATGACAATGACCACTCCCACTCGCCCCATGCTCATCCACTTTGAGGATAAAGAAAGCTCCCCCTCTCCACCCAATATATTCTCCAACCTCTACGCATCATCGTTCACCGATGCCAATCCGCCACCCTCGTCCCTCGCTGCTGCCACTGTGGTCAATGACCTTTCCAGTCCTCCCTCGCCTCGTCCTACTCCCTATCCCTCGTCCCCAGAACACATGTCGTCCTCGGATGACCTTCCTGTTATTGAATCGGTAGACTCCTCCATCTATATCAGAACTAGAACAAAGGCAGCAATTGCCTAACTCAGGAGTGCTACCAAAGTAGAGACACAACTATATTCACCTAGAACAAAGGCAGCAATTGCCTAACTAAGGTAAGGTAAATATGATGGCTAAAGTGATAAAGAAAAGTCCTCACCTCAGGAGTGCTACCAAAGTAGAGACACAACTGAGGTGGGACTAAGAAGTTTGAAGGGTTAAAATACCTCTAAGACATGCGCTCGCTTAACTCCGGAAAACTCCGGAGTGGAGTAGGCGAAACTAGGTGGTCCGCATCTGGAAGAGTGAAAGGGCGCAGCAGCGCATGGTCGGGATGAGTAGGAGCGCCACCACACTGCATGCACGAGGATGTACTATACTATAAATGTATGAAATTAGTCTGGAGGAAGAAAACCAAAGATTTGAAAAGATCGCTCCGGAGTTGTCGCGCGATAGACTCCGGAGTTACCAGAGTTGTAATTTGACAATCTATGCCAGCCGTCTTCGGGACAGTACTCCCAACGTTGACTATATTCACAATGTGAACTACCACCTTTCAAATCCACGTCTACAACTTGTCCTAGGCAACCACCTAGACTTTGGCTCTCCTTTACATGCCTTGCAACGACTCCACTTGTACCTCACTACCATGGACCAGACCATCAGGGAACTCGACGCCATCCCTGCCGCACACCCTGCCACTAGATATCTTATCAATGCCCGCTGCAATGCCCTCGGAGCATTCCATGTCCTTGCTCACCAGTTCACATTTGGTGAATTCCTCGGCGATATTGATCAATACAACCGAGAGCTCGTCCATGCTCTTGCCCCACTGGCTCCCTCCGCGTCCTCGTCTCCCCTTCTCCCTGATGAACTTGAAGTCCTTGAGCGTACAGATCGCTACTGGACAGGCAACGACGGAGAGTCCCCTCTCCCTCCCAGTCACCCTCATTACCATGAAGCTTGCTTCACGTGTCGTCGCCTGTTCCACCTACAAAAGGATTGCCAATTGTACCAATGCCCCAAGTGCCGCAAATTCCACCCTGGTCACACCGTCTCCGCTGCCCTGTCTGCCCTGTTTGCCTTAGAGGCCATCATGTTTAGGAACAATGCCCTTGGCTCTTTCCTACCCCGGCCATCTCTCCCCCATCCACAAGTTCCTCATCTCATTCTAGTCGCTCCCAGGTCGCCTCCCGCGGCCGCCAAGGCACTACAGTACATCTCACTGAGCTCGTGCAGTCCCACCTGCTCGCCCTCACATTAGAGCTGGATCTGAAAATTACCATCACTCTCGTTACTCCCAGTCTCCCTCCCCGGGTGACACCTCCCTTGACGCTGCAGCGTACGACAACATTGATGGATCTCCTGTCTTCAGCACTTTGGACTTTTGAATGGTTCTTCATTGTGGACTCAGATGTAGAAAGGGGGTAATGTTACGTTTTCTCTCTTTTTCCCTTGCTCTTCACCTTGACCTTTGCCTCATTCGTGCATGGACACGTCTCTCATCACTGTGATGACTCATTCTCTTCCACGTCGTTCTACAACCTTCCATTTCCTTCGTCATCACGCTTACTCCTCCATATAGCCTCGCCAATGCCATCAGCTCCGCTTACTCATTCATGCTTACTTTCTTGCTTCGTCATCGTTCTTTGACATTCTATGACCTTCCACGGCTTAGTCATCATAGGGTATATATACTGTACTCGCCAGCCGTTGTACCTTAGCTTAGACCTCCTTGATTGTACCACCAATACACTCAGGTTCCCTCCTTGCTCCTTGTCTGAAGGTACCAGCCCTTCACCTCCTTGTCCCCACTGAGCCTTCATGCGTCGGTACCTTGTCCTTGGACTTCCCTTGGTTGCGCCTTGGGACTAGTCATCTGGGCCTCCGTGTGCCAGTACCTTGTTACCGTCGAGCCTCTACGCGTCGACCCCTTGTCTCCATCGAGCCTCCGCACATCAACTCTTTGTGACCTTGCTTCTGTCGAGGCTACGCTCGTTCCTACCCGGACCAAGCGTAACAGGCGGTGGCTGGTTGTGACAAAGTTGGGTAGCAAACAATGATACAGAAGTAATCTCAACATCGGATGATGTGTCTGGCTCATTATGTGGGCACAAGAGGGGATCAATTTGCGACATTGGAATCTTCAAGTGCAAACCAGACTGAATGGATCGAGACCAGTTGGTTGATCCATGGGGGACATGCAGGAGGGGGTCAACTTGTGAAGAAGGAGGGATGGAACATGATCGTGAGCCAATGGGCCCAGCATGTTGTGCAGGAAGTAGTTGAGATCCTGTGCATGGTTGAGGCCCCATGCCAGAAGTATGGCCAGCAGCAGTACACCTGCCAACAACACAACAGTGCTTGCGGCACATGTGACGCAACCCACCCTTACAACAGAGCACTTTGGATAGCAGCATCGTTCATCAAGTTGAGAGGCTGTGGGTTGAGTTAGCATAGCGGGAGAGGCAGAACCTGGACAGCAATGATTAATATCAGACGTGGTATCAGTGTAAGCATTCTTGTGTGTACCTTGTGGGATCACGGGTGAGGTCATCGGCGTGGTTTGGGGCATATTACCCAACCCATCACCCCAACAAAACCAATCATGACAGTGTTCACACTGAGGAGCCTGTGAGAGCAGAGCCAGAAATGGGCTAGAAAGGACTCACCAAGTAGTATGGGTGCCCTCTGTTGCAAGTGTTGTTAGCAGATACATAGCAGAGTGGTACATCAACACCGCATGGACACCAGCATGTTGAAGGATACAGAGGAGGAATATGTATATGGCATACAGCTGCAAATGTGGTGGTGAGTAACAGCACTACATGCGAGTATGGGTTCAGCAGGCCATAGTGGAAGTATGCTGCAAGTTATCATTATCATTATTGTCGGTACCATGTTGCAGGACCAACAATAGCAAACACCACCGTCCCCGTCTTGCAATACGCTCTTGCAGTACCATACAGCCATTAAGTCTAAGCCGGACGCGGCTCTCTCGGCCTTGCAAGATCCAAATTCGACATGCCCACGACTCATTCCAATATCTTGCAATACAAGGTTTGCCTTTCTCCGCCAGCTTGCAAATTCTAACATGCTTCCGTAGTACTACTTGCAAATACAACATATATTTTGTTTTGCAAGATCTGACACGCCAACCATAATGCCCGTCACACCCTTCTGTGCGCCAATTTTGTCACATATCTTCAAGAACACGTTTGCAATTCGCATTAGGCTTCACTTGCAAGATCCAGCCCAATCGCCCGTTGTTGTACTCCATCACCTCGTTGCAATACTTTGCAACCTGCAAGATGCTGACCAACCAGTAAGTCTTGCTTCCTCGTTTTCCCTATTCCTCTGATATCACGTCTAGTTCAATTGTCAATGACGATTTTGCAGTGTTCGCACTATGGTTCGTGTACCCATGCTTCGCTGTCACCCCATATGTCGTAGAATAGTATGTGCTAGCATATATTATGTGTAAAAAGAAAATCCCCTTGCACCATAGCAAAGAGCGCCAGTTTATTTCTACAAAAACCACACATTTTACTCGAAAATATACATCACATGAGAAATAAGTTGGTGGTCTTGCTCATACCGTGTGATGAGCATGGTAATCTATGCAACTCTACGTTTCCTATCATAGCCTTGTGTTAACAATACCGCGTCGATCGTAGAATGACATACTTTGTTTTAGTGGAATCCTCATCCTTCTCAGAAGTAACATTGGCTGCTTGCTTTCGCTCATTCCTTTGTTTCCCTTTCATGTTCTTTGACCCTCCTGTAGTCGGTTGCTCGACGTGGTTCTCCTTACCAAGAGACTCGCCGATCGCATTATCACGCTGTGCGCGCCAAGAGGGTACCAATTTTCGCTTTGGCCGTTCAGACGAAACCAGAGAAATGTCAGCGTCATCTTGGTCATCGATGTTCCAAACTGGTGGAAGGGTAGGGAGTGGTTCCGTTGGCAAGACGGGTACAGCCCTAGAAATCGGTATGTCAAACGAAATCTAATCACAGAATACAAGACTCAGGTTAGCAAGTACTACTGAAAATTCCAAATCGGCTCACATCAGAGTCTACACCCGTGTACCCTCGCGGTGACGCATCCCCTTGTCGGCTGCTCGCAAGCGGCAGGTTCAAGTCACCAAGGGACACCGGCGGCATCAAGAACGGATCCGTCCAGAGAGCATCCAGTGAGGCATTGCTTAGTAAGTCCCGAAAGAATCCTGGACTGAGATTACCAAGTAGATCGGAATTAGATGGAGCCTGTAGACCGGCATTAGACATGGCCATGGGATTTGACGTCATATCATAGTAGTCAGGAAAGGCTGAGAGCTGTAACGTGAAGGGGACGGTGGCTGCCACCGCAGGCTCAGCCATCGAGTCAACCGCTGTAGGGTGAAATGCCACCGGGCTTGCATCATGTTCTGTTGGTGCAGCATGTGCGGTTGACGGTGTTGCAAGATGCGCGGCGGATGGTACTGCAAGACCTGTGCCAGAGGATGTCGTAAGATGTGCGGTGGATGGTTTTGCAAGACCCATGGTGAACGATGTTGCAAGGTTTGTGGTGGGCGATGTTGCAAGATGGGCGACTGATGGTGTTGCAAGATGGGATTTGGGTGGCAGCGTATAAATTCCAGGCAAGTGACAAATCTCCTCATTGTCACCTCTCACCACCACCTGTCCTGTATCCCCCGTGTCAGTCCGGACAAGGTTGTTCATCGCAGTTCTCTCACCATTGTCCTCAACACTGCTCTCGTGCCCTTCATCGTCACTTGCATCGCCGTCAACACCTCGGTCATCCTTCCCACTTCCTCCGCCGACAATGCCATGACTGCTCGTCATACCAAGGTCCGTGGTGACACCATTGAACCTGTCCACGCCAAGTGACTGTGCAGCAGGCAATGACTTATCTCCTAAAGAATAGTCAGTGGTGGCCGACCAACTCGTGCAAGTACGTGCTCACCAAATGCTTTCCGCAAGAATTCACCATAGGCTGATACAACCACAGTGTCGAAGTCGGTGTAGACGTCGGAGAAGTCACGATTGTCACTTGTCTTCCCGACATGGAGACTGACCGACTGAAGGTGAGTAACAACTCCTGACGGCATGAAAGACCTGACCTTGTTATCGTGTTGTGGCCAGCAGGATCCAGAGGATCTGGGCCGCCCATCAGGACACTGAAGTGCCACCCAGTCTGGCTACTCAAGTGTTCAAGTATGTGCTGGAGGGCGGGCCCACATTGCTCAACGTTACTGTTCATGGTATCAGTAAGTGCGATGATTACCTAGCGTTGACACTTACCTATGACGCATGGTCAAGTTGTGCTCACACCCCTCGTCGACAGACTCATGCCCGGAATGCACTATACACTCTGTCAGCGACTGTCCTTAATTCCTACTTTTCTGTTTCGTCCTACCCTTTCTATCTCTTCTCTTCTTATCCCGCTCTTGTATCTTGCAGATTTCTTGTTTGATTTCGGCGGATTCGCTATCATATAACTCTTGAATCTTTTTGTTACGATCGCCGAACCCCGTCCCGCTTTTGATATGTGGTCGAATACGTGCCTCGTAGTAAAGACTCGAATATATTTCCCATGGCTTCTTCGTACGGGTCTTCGGCTTCAAGAGGTTGTTGACAACCCTCACAGTCTTGTTGTTGACAGAACAATTGGCACCAGACCCGCCATGCCATTGTAACCAGCGCCGTAACTGGGACTGACGGTGTTCTATGGCTCGTCCAAGGATCTCCGTCTGATCGTCAGTCAGTCTCGCATCTCCTGGTATGCTGGGCAGCACAAGAGGTCGCTCGGGCCACTTTTGGAACCACCTGTTGTAAAGGTCACCCCATTGTTTGGCATACTGACGGCCACCAAGACGCTTGAAGGTAACTAGCTCCTCCAAGAGCCAGGCCTTTTGTTCCGAGGTAGTCCATTCCGATGGCATCTGGCTTGAATATAAGGACCACGTGCACTAAGAGCCTTAAAGCACTCACATTTCCACAGTTGATATATTCACAACGAGTTTGGTGAAGGACACGACTAGAGCTCACGAAGGATGTGTTGAAGGCTTGAATAATGGTGCGCTAGATCCCACCAAGAGTCCTGTTATCGATATGGTAAGCGATGCACAAAGGATAGCTAGCACATGACCGCCACGGACTAGATGTATGTATCAAGTATAGCGGAAAATAGACCGTCGGGAATGCACCGAGCGCATGCGCTAGACACACTCAAGTAGTGAGCAAAGTATCTGGAATCGGATAGAAGAATCGCACAAGTTTGACGAGCGGTGGGGGGATGTCATGGCCTTATAACATCTAGACCACGTTCAACAAATAACCCAGATCACGTTTAGCAATCAACAATCTAGGTCACGTTCAGCAGTAAACAAAGCTTTGAATATCGAAAGGTCTCACATATGTTCTATTCCAGTCCACATGAAGTCAGCGAAGGACCGGACGCAACACGACATGATCTGTATCGCATAGCGACGATTCGCTATGAAACTGAGCTATATCATAGAGCAGTGTCATTGTGTCATTTAGCCATATTCTACTAGAGTCTGACATCAGGAGCGACTTGGTATAGTAAGAGACCATTTCGTACCAACTTACTTATGTCATTCCCTTCCATAGCATTTAATAGAAGGTCCTCTAGGGCCCCCATGACGGTACGGGTAGCACGAGAAACTGAACTCTCCGGAATATTGGACCCGTTAAGCAACTGCTTGCAAGACGCGAGATTCTGTATGCATTTGTACACCTCTTCGACTGAAGAATGGACAGCGTTGATTTCTTGATAATCCTCGGAAGCAATGTAATGCTGGCAGAGAACATCCAATCGCTCGCGAGAGGAATCGCCAATGATCCCTCTCAGTGTAGCTTTAATGCTAAGCTCCGAGTCCCTAGATATGATCTATGATGAATGAGAAACAAACGTGGAACAGCAGGGGCCCACCCAATTGACTGGCGAGACTCCTGGCTACCTTTGCCTTTGGGTCGCCCAGCACTTTGCATAATGAGCCAACGCAAAGGAGTAGGAAAGGTTACACATACCGGCGTAACAACCTCTGACTTTTCGACGTCGGCTTGCCCATGAGTTGAGCAGGCTGCGCCACATCCCTTGACAGCTGTAAGAGACACTCCGTGGCACGGAATAAGACCACGCACCGACAGTTTGAGCTCACAGAACTGTTCCTCTGGCGCTTTTCTGCAAGCTTCCTGCTGATTGTGATCCGATTCCTATGAACAAGTCTTTGTTAAATGTTGAAGTGCATGGCGAAAGTAAATCGTTACTTTTCGTAGTACTTCACTCGATATGCACGAGCGGCCAATGTTCGGTCTTCTGGTGTGTTGTGGAGCCTTGGCCTGCCCATTGGTGTGCTGAGGCCCGACTTGGTGTTTTCTAGAGTGGCTGTGGTCAGAGAAATGCGAGAATAATGTGTAAGATAGAGTGGCCATAGTAGCTATGGTACAATCGGAGCGTATTCTGGAGCACATTATAGGAGATTTAATGTTTATTCGTCACAAAGTGTTCAGATCCTCCTAGCTAGACGTCCGAGCGCATTTACTCACAACTAATTATCATACTTTCACTTGTCTGACATGGCCTACAGGCATATCTAAGCTATGCGTACCAAACTACAACCAGACTACTAGTAACCCATTTTTGGTATCATTGGTTCGGCACAAAATGTTACTAAGTACACACAATCAGCGACGAATAGATTAGTTCTAAGCTCGGTTAATGAAAAGATAGACATAAAGTTGTCTACATTAATGAGCACTGAGCGCGGCCGAATAACTTATGTTAGAATTATTGAAGCCTTTTGTGGGCAATACTATCATTGATCCGGTACCCGTATGATAATTTAGAATCCGGAAACATCATAGGCGATAGACATAACAGGTCTCAATCATTCACAAAATTTACTAAGTAAGATACATGGCAATGTCTTTGTCTATCGCGTCCAACATAAGGTGACAGCCTTCCTCAATGGATTCAACCTTCTGGAAGATGGATCCACTAACACCAAGAACAAAAGGCGCGGTATTAATCCTGAGAGTTGATCAGATCCTTGAATCCAATAAAGCGTGCGGAGACATACCAGTGTTTGAACACACCAATAGCCTTTCCACGAGTGACGATATAGTATTGGGAATGCGTAAAGTCCGAACTGGGTCGAACGAAAATGGATCCGTTGTACTGTACAAGCTCATGGCCAGATGGAATAGTCAGTCTTGTGTCGCACGAGGGAGTGAGCGGACGTTGAGCTGGCAATGAGTCCTGAATGAGAAAGAAACACATATAAGAAAAGTAAGTACCTCGGATAGGTTGGTTTGGTTGGTGTGCGCGAAGTCGGATTGCGGCCACAAGAACATCCGCATGTTCTAGCAGAATGTTTGCGCGATGGATATCCAGGAGAAGAGCTATAAATTGTAAGGATAAAGCCCATTATCAGTGGTTTGATCAGGCAGAGACTTACAGTCAATAGTGACGGGCAATTGACCTGATTGATCGGTCTCACTATTCACAGTTGGGAAATTGAACGAAGCAGGCATGAAGATTGGTTAGCAACTGCAATAGCTGAAGAAGAAGGCTCGCCAGCATTGTAAAAGACCCTGACTGGCACCTTTTGAGGCTTGACCCGACTGAGCGCACTTCGACCGATATTTGATACAGTGGTGAGAAAGCTTTGAACACTATGTATCATTATGACTCAGCAGTGACACTCCGCGTTGCCACCACTACCTGTCATTCATCGCATCGCCCAACCCAACCAAGGCTATGTTTCGGATGCATCGAACTCTTCGTGCCGGCAACCCAATGTACAATGAAGAACGTTTTGTTGTCTGGAGCTAAGTCCTTTTAAGATACATGTCATAAGTAATACTTTGCGGCACATGCCGCCTTAGTGCCCGCTGGTGCCGTCGACTCACACAAGTGACACGACTTCAATAGGATCATTGGTACCCATTCTACGATGGATTTAGCTCCAGACTGTGGCGCCGGGTTGATTGACAGTAAGTGTATGTTTGATTCGCTGTGTGAGCTGGCCTATTGGTTATTCTAGCACATTCAGCTCTCTTGGGCACCCGAGAAACTGACAAAGTGGGTGCTGGACTACGGTTCAAGCGCCTCCCCGGTTTCAAGAATCATGGGAAGTTTGACGGAAAGCCAAATGTCCCTACTGGAAGCCATCGCAAGATACGATCGGACGCTTCTGGGAAACTACACGTTGTGAAGAAAGACTACCGCACACCTATTGTAGCCATACCGGAGGACAGTCGCGGTTCTAATCACCATGAAGCACCTTTTGCTCTGGATACTGCTCATATTCCTCCGTGCGCCGATCGTTTATCGGGAGAAGTGGACCTCGCCATCCTCGATAACACCCCAAGACAACGGACTGCGTCGGTGAGTTCTTACCTTGCGTCAATACACATTTCAGGTAATATACATTATCATTCAGGATTTCCCTCTCCTTGTATGGATGGAGCATCATCGCGACAGTTTCCTCCATGAATTAATCCGTTTAGAGGGCCGACGAGGTGTGACCATGTGTTCCCTATGCAAAAATAGTCCCGCACTTTACTGTTGTGACGAATGTCTAACCATTGACTTATATTGTAGGGGCTGTCTTCTGATGAGGCATGAAATCCAGCCGCTTCATATTGTGAAGGTGAGGTTTGTGTAACGACCTGCGATCATCGCTGGATATCCTGCATCTAGGAATGGACTGGCTCTTACTGGGCCCGAATTACGCTCAGAGATCTCGGGCTAGTAGTACAGCTTGGGCATGACAGCGGGCAACCATGCTGCTTGCCCAAAGCCCCCTACTCGGATGACTTTGTCGTTATCGACAGTAACGGCATCCATCCTTTAACACTCCGTTTTTGCGGCTGCGAAGCTGCTAGTACCATAAACCAGCAGCTCCTTCGCTTCCAATTGTTCCCTGCCAGTACAGACAAGCCACGCACGGCGGCTACATTCAGAGTACTAGAAGAATACCACCTTCTTTCACTCGAATCAAAGGTATCTGCATATCATTTTTATAGGTCACTTGCACGTCGTACCGACAACACAGGGTTATCCCCAGTAAAGGTGCGTACATGGGCCTGTCTGTTGGGATAGCTAATCCTAAATCCACCATTGACAGGATCGTTATGAACAATTCATGCGGATTGTTCGTGAATGGCGTCACCTTAAGATGTTGAAGAGGTGTGGCCGTGGCCATGACCCTACTGGTTCAGAGGGCACCCAAGAGGGCGAGTGTTGTGTTCTCTGCCCTGCGTGTCCGCAACCCGGAAAGAATCTTCCAGAAAACTGGGATAAGGTTCCCAAAGATAGGGAGTGAGTCGTTACGGATTCATTTGTGTATTTGGTTCCTGATACTTTATTCCTTTTAGGTGGCTCTATGCTCTTTTCGTGGCAATCGATGCCAATTTCCGTCTTAAGCGTAGGTCGGTGTCAAAGGACGTGATTGATCCCAGTCTCAGCCGGGGATGGGCATATTTCGTTGAAGAGTTGTCGTACAAGCTATACATCTCGGAACATGCTAACACGCGACAAGAGGTTTTTCTTTTTTCATTCCGCATCAATATAACTGACACCTTTTCTAGAAGAGTACATGTTCAAGCCATACCGCCGTTAATAATGCGGATACCAAGGCAACTCATGGCCTCGCTTCCACCGGAGTGGGCAGCGTCTGTTGCGCTCGACATGAAATGAAGCTCCCGGGTGCAGTAGGTGACTTGCAAAAGGGCGAACGGTGAGCTTCAACGAGATCTCTTGAGATTATCCCCCAAATAGGCGTTTCAGATACGTCAACATGGATTATTTATTTTTCTCGGCCATTCGCAATAGCCCCATCAGGGCGTTTAACGTATCGTACGACATCGCCTGCCAATGGATGCGGCATTTGTGGCACCGCATGGAATCACTTCCTCGTCCCCTCCACTTGCCTTATCAAGACAGGAAAGTTATGCCGTTTGTCCCCAAATTTCACTTGCCCGCCCATGTCGCCGAATGTCAATATAAATACTCATTTAACTATATCAAAGGCGCAGCTCGCACAGATGGTGAAGCACCCGAGCGTGCCTGGTCGACACTGAATGCAGTGGCTTCTAGCACAAAAGAGATGGGGCCCGGACATCGACGTGACACCCTCGACGATCTCATTGGAGATAGTAATTGGAAAAAATATATTGGCATGGGTATGCAGCTCAGAGTTCAATTCGCCTTGCAAGACACTGACTACCGATACTTAGGGACAACTATTTCTCGTAAGCTTATTGAAGCTATTCCGGAACGAAATGAACATCAAGAAGATTTGGACGAATTCGAGCGTTCTCTCATTGGGCAATATGGTGGGCAGTTAATTGAATGGAAAAGGCAGGTAGAGGCATGGGAGAACGACATGTCGCAGCCCAACCCGTTTGAGATTAAGGCGAACAGTGCGTGCATTTCAGCTGCGTGGTCACTACTAACTCCTTGCTCTAGCTGTCACTCAAGCGAGCATACGTCTGGATCTTGCAAGAGACGAAGCCATTGAAGCCACTACATCAAACGCACTGCCTATTCACGCCGATATCTCTCCGAGTGTCCTTATCAGTGCAGGCCTTGAATTGGAGGAGCAACAGTATGTTTTCTCTATTCGCCGTGTATGTAACCTAATGTTTCAAAAGACGGCGACTGCGCAGTGATGCCGAGGAACTTGGTTCCCGTGGTACGGACCAGCAGAATGCGAGACTACAACAACGCAGCAATGGTCTCATGAATCGCATCGATGCATGGGCTGCAGTTCAAACCTTGTATATCCCAGCTGTTGCATCCCTTCGAGCACAAGAGCCAGTCAACCCTTCGATGATCCGGAAGCCGGAAGACTTCCATCTCTGGCTACCGTCTGCTCTTTCGCGCCAGGTCTCACTCGACACCAGGCTTCTAAGCATTGAATGGAGTCTCCGATATGGCCAAGCGCATGACGCACTTGCAGAACTTCGCCAGGCACTTCGCACTCGTTCATACATGTTACGATTCAAGGATCGTTTTTTACGTGGACAAGGCGCAAACACACGTGCTCGCAACTCTTTGAAGGCTGTGGATTCTAAGGTAAATGCTGCCGCCACAAAGTATCGCTCTGCGCACAAGGCCATGACCACACTGTCTCCACTACTACGCAAGACCAATTGGCAAAATACCCTACGTCCTCTCACCAATGAGGACATACGGCCGATGACAGCTGGCACTGAGGATAGGCAAAGCGAGGGTCGCAGGCGAATGTCCTGGATTTGGCTGACGTGCGGACAGGGAGAAGGTGGCAAAGAGGAGCTTCAGGATGGTACGCCGATGTGTTTGCTTGTTGGTTTCAAGTGCCACTGACCTACCGTTCACTTAGCCATCCGTATTGAGTGGTTAAAAGCCCGTGCTCGTGCACATCGTTGGGCCGAGGAGGTCGAGCTGTTAATGGAAGAACAGCGCCGTGTGCTGCAGTTTCTTCACTGGCAGTCGAAGTGGTGGCTGGAGAGGCAGTCACTTGTTAAAACAGAAGATCCGGCACTGGAGGAGGGCCTAAGGGCATATGCGTTACGACAAGCGGCACTTAGAGCAAACTTGGCGCGGCACTTCTCACACATCTGGCAGGATACACACAAGTACATCGAAGGTGCTCAATGACACGTAAATTTAGCGATGGACACATCTATGGTAGCTCAGACTGTGCTATACCTTGGTAGAAATACTGTTGTATACCACACCGTTTGTGTACCACGATATTTATGCACCAGGCTTTAACGAGTGACTCCATCATATAACGCGTGATTATGGGGTCTTGCAACACGGAGGACGGGCATCCAAGATGATGCCACATGGACGTTGAATAATGCAAGATGTTAAGTTACGCTAGTCGAAACTTGCAACATCGGGGCCGAGTGTTGCGGAGCAAGATGCAAGAAACAATAATGCCGCATGGTCAGCGTTGGGTCTTGCAAGACGGAGGGCATCCATTATCAAACTTGTATCCTGGCAGCTGGCATTAGTAGATGTGTCATGTTGCAAAATGTAGCACGATGCCAGCGCAATCCATATGCTTACTGAGTCTTGCAATGTGGTGGATCAGTAGTACGGTAGTATTGGTATTTGCAAGATATAATGCTGATCAGGTCTTGCAACACGGTGAGTATTGACTCAACGGCCATGTTGGTATTGCAAGATGTGTAAGCGGTGTGGCAAAGGGTTAGGGAACGGCACGGGTAGAGGTGCGGGCGTCGCTCGGGTGCGGGTATTTGCCTAAACGGGCATCATGCGGCCACCACGACAACGACGACGACATCCTCCCACCACAATATGCAACGATGCATTTGCCACCACTGCACGACGACGACGACGACGACGACGACGCGGGGAGGGGGGGGGAAGCAGAGACGGCACGCCCGGATCACCACCGCACGACGATGCCGAGGGCGCTAAGCGCAACTGCGCACCCACACCCATACGACGACGACACGGGGGGAAAGCAGCAACGGTGTGCCCATTGCCACCACACGACGACGCCAAGGCCACGGGAAGCGCGACTGCGCACCCATCGCCACCCACCACCCATATGACGACGAGGCGAGGAAGCGGACAACAGTGCGCCTACCCCCACATGACGACAAAATTGGCGAAGGAGCTGCAGCGGTTCACCCCGTCATTGCACCACGACG
The DNA here is from genome assembly GCA_038094475.1 of Phylloporus aff. rhodophaeus. NCBI lineage: Eukaryota > Fungi > Basidiomycota > Agaricomycetes > Boletales > Boletaceae > Phylloporus > Phylloporus aff. rhodophaeus. The sequence goes on along the minus strand of JBBPUD010000195.1, from coordinate 2,492 downwards.
ACGCAGAGGGCGCAGGAAGCGCATCTGCGCATCCACCGCCCATATGACGACAACGCAGGCGATGGCGCGGCAATGGCTGCAAACCCCCACTACACCACAGTGACGACGAGGTGCACCATTCAGGAAGCGCGATGACACGCCTACCTCCACGCGACAACGGCTCATTGCCATGCACCCACCCTGCACCACGATGGCAAAGACGGCGTAGGAAATGCAACTGCACGCCCACCCACATACACGGCACTTCCATCACCACTGGACCACGACGATAGCGAGGACGCGGGTCTACTACCTTATGCGACGACGACACGGGCGAGGAAGCAGCAGGGGCACGCCGACCCGACCACGACTCATGGCGAGGGGGTGCAACGGCGCGTACCCAACCACCACGATGACGACGAGGGCGACGGGGACGACGCAACTGCGTGCCCACCACCAGCACCACGACGACGGCGAGGGGGCGTATGAGCATGCGCACCACGGCCACCATGGCGATGGAACGGCATGCGCCATACACGCGACGAAAATGGCGAGAATAAGGCAGCAGCATACCCACTGCCATAACCACAGGAACCCACAACGAGGTGGCGCAATGGCAAGTACCACGCGACGAGGATGGCGAGAGCGCCGCAACGGCGCGCGGGCTTCGACGGCGGCGATGACGAGGGCGGCGAGTCACAGATAGACTAGATATCTTGGATACATGGTGTCAGCTACGGATGTGTAAATACCATTAAAGAATAGAACACCCTCGGGTGCAGGGCACCCTTGGCCAGGGTGTGGGTATATCAACGGGTTTGGGTGCGGGTGTTAGCGCTGCTACCCTGGGGTACACCCGTGCATTTGCTTACAAAGGGTTCATCGGGTTGGTGTTGCAAGAGAAGGCCACCGTGCTGAGTATACTGGACCAAGACTCTAAGTTGCAAGATGGGTGGGCAAGCTTGCAAGGCTTGCAATGTTTGTACAGCTCATGCAAAAGCATAGAAGAGCAGTATCTTGCAAATTGTTGACATTATAGTATGCCAGATGTGCCAGATGTTTGTGAGTGTGGATCTTGCAAGTGGGGCAGCAATAATCATCACATATCTGGCAAGATACAGCCAGATTCTGGTGGGTTCAGTCCTTTGTAGATACAAGCTAGCACTAATGGCATACCTCAAGAGAATGCATAGAAGAACATACATTGTGATGGGGGCAGAGTGGAGGCAAAAGAGTAAGAGATGTGCTGGTTGTTGTCCACTCTGCCCATTTATATACTTGCAGAGGGCCATGAGCATTCCTCTGACAGGGCAGGATGGGGATCGGTGTGCCAATGCCCTCGACAATGATCAGAGCACATCGATGTCAATGCCCCTTGCCCCACACCTTGACATGGTCCAAGCTCCAATGCGAGTATTGAAACCCTGCTGATGTATTATAGCTCCGCCTCAATGGTCTATCGCTGCACGTGACATGACTCGGACACTCGGACAACTCGGACACTCGGAAAATTCATTTCACAGATGTCCTCGTTCTCCGTTAAGTCTTAGATTAGTAAGCGAAACACGAAACAAAATCTAACTTTTGTTTCGTGTTTCGCTTACACATTACTGCTTCCACACCCCGTCTCCACCATCCTGCGCATCATCAACCGCTACCAGTCGTTGCCCTCTCATCCCGCATACGCAATGGTGAGCACCCCCTGCCGTGCGCCCGTACTCACTCAGGCATGCGCCACGCAGTTCACGCGCACATGCACACAGACCACCACCCCCACCACCATAGCCCACGATGACGCCGAGGGCGAGGGCAAGCAACGGCGTGCCCACCACACAACGACGACGCGACGGCAGAGCGGCCCTGCCACTCCCAAAACGACGACGACGCCGCTACAGCCCACCACGGTCCACCACCACCATGCGCGAGGACGGGTGCGACGCAACGACATGTCCATCAGCAAAGGCATGACCACGACGACGACGACGCGCGCGATGGCCTTGCCACGCAAGTGACGACGAGGGCGAAGACGCGCAACGGTGCACCCACCACCTCAGCGCCGACAGGGTGAAGCGGTGCGCCCGCGACGACGACGACGACGACGACGACTGGGGCGAGGGGGCGCAACGGTGCACCCACCACCACACCACCGACGACGACAACGGGGAGAGGGTGCAACGGTACACCCACTACCACAGCACCGACGGCGATGGTGCGCAATGGTGCGCCCACGACGACGACGACGACGACGACGCCAACTGGGGCGAGGGGGCGCAACGGTGCACCCACCACCACGCCGACGACGACGACGACAACGGGGAGGGGGTGCAACGACGCGCCAACGACGACGACGAGTGCGAGGGCGCGCAACGGCGATGGCGCACAACGGTGCGCCCACAACGACGACGACGCTAACTGGGGCGAGGAGGCGCAACGGTGCACCCACTACCACACCGCCGACGACGACAACGAGGAGGGGGTGCAACGATGCACCAACGACGACAACGGGGAGGGGG
>JBBPUD010000194.1:0-40442 GCA_038094475.1 Phylloporus aff. rhodophaeus | reverse complement strand
AATGCTTGGAAAAAGGGAGAACTGGGCCAAGACGGTGTCGCCGAATAAGAACGTCAAGGTATACATTGGTGCGCCTGGTTCGGCTTCGGCTGCGGGGAGCGGCTTCGTGAGCTCCTCGGCGCTTGCCTCGATCGTGGCAGAAACCAAGGGCAAGTACAGCTCGTTTGGTGGTGTGATGCTCTGGGACGCGTCTCAGGCGCATGGTGCGTGCCCGTGTTTGTAGCCGTATCAGGTGTGACTGATGGGGGTGTATAGCCAGCGGATATGACAAGGCTGCCAAGGCTGCGTTAACTGGGTCGGGCGGGCCAGCCTCGGCACCGCCGTCCTCCCCTTCGCCATCGTCAACCTCTTCAAAGGCTTCTGCGCCAACGTCTGTCCGCCCTCCGACTGCGACCACGACTACGGCCCCAGTGAACGTGACATCCACTCACGTTACTCATACGACCACCAATGCGGGCATTGGGATCACTGCTACTGTATCGGCGGCGAGCCCGTCGGGTACTTTGAGCAGCGGGTCCTGCGACGGCGTCTCTGCATGGTCCTCCGGTACTATTGTATGTTCCCTCTCGCGCTGCATATCATCTCGCTCACGTCCATGCGCAGTACCTCGAAGGAGACACGGCCACGTTCAAGTACGTCTGCCTTTTTCACAGACCGATGAAAAAGCACTGACGCCCTCGCCAACAGCGGCCAGTTGTGGAAGGCAGCGTGGTGGACGGAACAACAAACCCCCGGAGGTACGCCCTCGTTGCACCACTCGATTCGGTGCCGTGTCTGATGCCGATGCCGTGTCGCAGGGGCCTACGACGGCTGGACACTCGTCGGGCCATGCTAGATATCAACACGCCATAATCCAAACGCCGAGCGCCGGACGCTCCGAATCAGGTGATAGACGCACGCTGACCGCTGACGACGCACGGAGCTGGACCCGGGCGTGGCTGCATGTTGCAAATGTGTGTATAATTTCGTTTCGTGCCTTGTGGTAGTCATCGGGTCTTGAGACCCGTTCCGTTTCTTCGTTCGTTTCTATTGTCTCTTTACCGTGTTCCTTGTTTTGGCTTTGGGCGGCGAGAGGTGTGAAAACGTGGACGAGAAGCTTTGTATCGAGTATGTATCTAACTAGTATGGAGCAGGGTCTCCGTTGTGCCACATGCTGTTGGAAATGTCATGCCATTGTATTGTCATTGTCATGTCGTGTCTCGATCGTCAGATGCAAAGGTCCCTTGTAAACATAAAACAGCCTTTTTCTTCTTGTGGCAGCACAAACAAAACGAAAGCAGGGAGGGAATGAACGCTAGTGCTTATCGTGTAATACACGTACGGCGGGACTGGATTACGGGGTGAGGGAATATATGATACCCTGGAAAGGATCAATTTGAATGATAGATACCTAGGCTAACAAACAAGAGGAAAAAAGTTGAGAGGAATGGCAAATGTATCACTGCTTACATACCCTAATGGCACGAAGTAAAGAAAAACATGAAAGATGAACAGATTTTAGGAAAAAGAAACGAGAGACGGGGAGAGAGAATAAATAAAAAGAGAGAAAAGGAGTCACCGTTTTCGCTTGCCGCTGATGACAGGCTCGGTATCCAGGCTGAGCTCGTGACCCATCACCATACCCTCTGCACTCGCACTTCGACTCCCATCGCCTTCGGATCCATCGTCCCGTGCGCCAGAAGAGTTGCCAATCATGGCCAGGGAGAGACCGAACCCGGAGCGACCGACCAATCCGGATACGTGTCGGTCGTGGTTCTGGCTCTCGCCCTCGCCTTCACCTTCGTCAGCGTCCCCGTCGAGCATCTCGGCATCAACGTCATGGCCCGTGGTCAGATCTCGTTGTGGGACCTGGACATGACCGTCCGTGCGGACCGTTGGACGTGAGCGTCGCGAGCGGCGCTCCCCGCTGTGCATGTCCCCCTCTACCTCTGTTTCGGCGCCGTCGCGCGCGAGCGGAGGAGGACTGGCAAGTTGGCGTGCAGATATGGTGGTGACACTTGGGACAGGCGGTGCAGCGCCAACGTCCTCCCATTCAATATCTTCGTCTTCTGGTTCAGGCTCGTGTTCGACCTCGACGTCTTCTTCAAGGTCTGCGAAACTGCGGCAAAGGGGGCAGGAAAAGGCCGAGTCATGCTTCTCGAGGAGTGGGCGTATACATTTGTAGTGGAATGCATGTGAACAGGGAGCGATAAAAAGGGCTTGACGGATTGTGACAGAAAAGAGACCTAGAGAGTGCGAATGAGACCCCCGAGAGGCAAGGGACGCGAGTGAAATACAGACAAATGCAACAGTCGGGGATATTGGTTTTGGGTAGGCGCCGTTTGCCGTTGCAGGCGTCCTTGAGATTGAGATCGCCTGGTTTGATTGGGTCATACGTCACAGCGAGCGCCTTGAGTTGGCCGATAGCGTGTGTGCTGATCATGCGATAAATCAAAGGGACGATGGTAGGATGATAGTACATACTTGAAGGCGTTTGCACCTGCTTGCCACTCTCTGCCAACTTCAATTTTGATCTTGACGGATTTGTAAATATCCTCTGAGCCGCCCTGGTAGTCAACACCAAGCTGGAGAATGTCACCGTCTCTGAGGGGAAATGCTCTGGACTCATGGCCAGCGGGGGAAAGACGGAGGTGATTGAGGAATGTTCCGGAGGAAGATTTGGTATCTCTGATAAAGAACTTGCCCGACTCGAGCCAGATTTCGGCGTGCGAACGGGAGACGACTTTTGACTTGAAGGCGAGTTTGTTTGAGGAGAGGAGGTTTGCAGCGTTGAGGCCGATGCCAGATCTGTCTGTGAATCTGCCTATGCGGAGAGGGGGGTCGTCGTCCTTGAGATCGCGGGTGATGGGCTCGAAACGGAGCGTGCGGCGGGAGTCGAGGTGAGGCACGAGACGGATGCGGTGAGCCTGGTTTGGGGAGGTGGAGGTAGAGGAGGGCCCGCGATGGAGCTGAGCGGGCACGGCGAGAGGCATTTGTGGAGAAGTGGCGGTAGCGAAGGGGGGCGATGAGGGTGCAGTGACAGGTTCGTGGGTGGGTGGAGACGAGTTTGGAGTGTTTGAGGTGGGCTGGCCGGTTGAGCGTCTGCGTCTGAGGATGTTTGATATCCCTAGTGACTGAGGGTTTCCGTTTGGGGCGAGCTGGGGTATGATGAGGCTGGATGGAGCGAGAGTCCTGCGACGGCTTGCGCGGGTGGACTGGGGTGGAGGAGTTGCAGGAGGAGAAGGAGACGAGTCCCGTCTTGTTGGTGCTGGTGGATGGGAAGTGGAGACACCGCGCGGCCGACCACGAAGAAAGGAACCCAAAATGGTTGAACGCAACGCTGGCGGAGACTCTACCGCAGATTCCATTCGAGTCCGGTGCAAAACAGACACAAAAAACAGGTTGGAGAGGTTGGTAAGTGGTGAGGATGAAGCTGGGGAGAAAAGGACAAAACGGACGATCAACACTAGTTTTTTCTACCGTTTCAGTTATAGCGAGGCTGAGCACAGCGCGCTCTCAGCGTACTCCTCGCCCCGGTGTCGCTAAATCAAGGCTGTGGTACGCCCAACCGGATCTCCTCTTACGACTTTTCCCGCAACGTACACCATAGCTGTCTCGACCTGACGCAGCCCAGACGCAGCCATGGTGTCCGCCTACTTCATGGCCTCGCCAGCTCGTTGCACTTGTGACATCGTATCGCACGAGAAGTGGTGTCTCGAGGCAGCCTTCACATCAAAAAGTGGCTGCGGACGACGACCTAATTCATCTCCTCCGACACAGGTTATTCCGTCATCGCACCCGGTATACTCGGTCATGGGGTAGTTCAGATTATTCTATCCCTGTCCGAGCAGACGGTCCCCCACAGTCGCTGAGGGCAACGATCACACGTAGCATATCGTCACATCGGACAGTCGCACGGAGGCATTTTCGCTCTTCCCTTAGTCGACGCGTCCACAACGACCCAAACAGACCTCCGAACAAATCGGTTCCAGTTTGGGCTCGAGCACCTGAAAACACTGATATGACTGTCCTAGAGGGTATCTCCATCCTTTCTCACGGCGGCACAAGACTTGTCTGGCAAAACATTCCCTGGCTTACCTCCTATCAGACAGCGTAAAAATAGCTGCAGACTCGTCCAAACGGGTACGGTCCACCCTCACCTACACGTGATCTCCGTGACCGTACGTACCCCCGTCGATAGACGAGGTTGTCATCGAGACGGCCCTGGGAACACCGACCTTGTAGAAGTTATCGTACAGCCAAAGTGATCTGGATAGCCCTCCTAGTTATTATCATGAAACCGGTGAGTTACTGGTACCTGTAGATAATCGATGGCCGGTGACTTAAAATTATCGTATGAACTGTCAGATTCTTGTTTTGAAGAGATGAGTACTAAATCCGGCCGTTTGATGCGGAGCTGGCGGAGATTCAAAGAATGGGGGCATTGCCGTTTAGCGGAGTTAGTTTCGGGACTCTAAAATAATATCGTAATCAGCCTGAATTTGATTGGCTCGGTGGATCCCGGGGCGCCCGTATTCATGCGACACTGTCAACGTTGACCTCAGCCATCCCACTATGCAGGGTATACTCGCCTTTTCTTCTCCCCGCAATGGTGCACTTCGCGCCTCGCTGCGCACATTTGCCTCCTCTGCAGCCAGGTTACAGGCAGTCCCGACAGAGAGACCGACGTTGATGAAGGAGTTCAAGATCTACCGCTGGGTCAGTACCACTCATCTCCTTCAGGCTCAGGCTCACATTTGCGCTAGAATCCAGACGAGCCAGAAAAGAAACCTTTTCTTCAATCCTATACCATTGACCTCAACCAGACCGGTCCTATGGCATGTGTTCTCACACACGTTCATCAATATTTCTGACGTTTTCGCTTCCCTACTCGCGTATGTACAGGTACTTGACGCGCTCATCAAGATCAAGAACGAGGTTGACCCTACACTGACGTTTCGGCGCTCTTGCCGAGAGGGTATCTGTGGCTCTTGTGCCATGAATATTGATGGTCAGAACACCCTCGCTTGTCTCTGCCGCATCGACAGGAATGCGGGCAAGGACGCCAAGATTTACCCCCTTCCACACAGTCCGTTCCCTCCCGTTTCTTGCCGCGTGTTGGCGCATACTCACAGGCCCTTCACTAGTGTACGTTGTCAAGGATCTTGTGCCCGACCTCACGCTCTTTTATAAGCAATACAAGTCTATCAAGCCCTATCTTCAAAACGACAACCCACCCGAAAAGGGTGAATTCTTGCAGTCACAAGAAGACCGCAAGAAGCTCGACGGGCTATACGAGTGCATTCTCTGTGCTTGCTGCACGACTAGTTGCCCGTCGTATTGGTGGAACCAGGACGAGTACCTTGGTCCTGCGACACTGATGCAGGCTTATCGGTGGATCGCTGACTCTCGGGTACGTCACGTTGTTTTGTGTCTGCGACGTGTCTGGACTCATGTAATGGGCTGGTAGGATGCACATGGGGCACAACGAAAGGAGCAATTACAAAACGAGATGAGCTTGTACAGGTGTCACACCATCTTCAACTGTCCGTCGTTTTAACGTTTGGTTTTGATACGCTTTGACCGTGATGTTTCACAGGTTCGCGTACGTGCCCAAAGGGCTTGAACCCTGCCGCAGCGATTGCCAAGATTAAACTGGAGCTTGCGGCGGATTAGTCGGCATTCCCATCCCTCTTTGTATCAGCGTTAGGGTGGGTTGATGGGTAGTAACAACTGGAATCTCTGTCTAGTATCTTGGCCTTGTGCCATGTCAATCAAGTCCTTGCAATACATGGATAGGATGGTATTCATGCGTACGAATCTGTTACTCAAATTCAGTCTAACTTCCAAGACCTGTTCTTTCGCCACAGTGGGCCGTAGGGGATGTCAATGGGTGTGCGTGATTGCATTCTTCGCCTCTGCCTATCGATCTACCTTACTACATAGCGACCCTAAGAACTGAAAAATCTCTCTAAGCCGGACTATCATATACGTGATTGTTCTCACATGTATGGCCAACGAGTTCAAAGTCCTCTAGTTTTTTATGCATGAATAGCGTGGGGCCAAGCCCTATATACTCTTGACACCCCAACGTCACCAAGTCTGTGAGTTCTCCCGACGCCGCTCAACCACCGTCCGACAGATTTCTTCCTCCACCAATTACCATCCGTCATGTCTGCCTCAACGTGGGGTAATCCAAATGCTACAAAGCGTGTCCTCCTGCTTCATGGTCTCACATCCTCATCTCTCTTCTGGCATCGTGTCGCACAAGACTTTGCGTCTCGAGGCAAGTTTCACATCAAAGTGATTCTGAAGTGATTGCGAACGATCTGATATGCTCCCTCTGGCAGACTTTTTTGTCGTTGCACCCGATCTACTCGGACATGGAAATGCTAGACGTGGTTCAGATTACTCCATTACTGCGTTGGTAGACGAGCTCCAGCCATTCTTCACAGCGGAGAGTGACAATCACCCGTATGATGTCGTCGTTGGACACTCACTTGGGGCCATCGTCGCCTCTGCCCTGTTTCCCCTTCTCAAATCCACCCGATCCGTTCGCGTCCTCCTCGTCGACCCACCTCTCGAGCAGAGTCCTGAGCTAGTCGCTTCCATAAGGGCGTTTATGCGCCCCTGGTTGGAGAGCCTGGCCATCTTTGAAAACTATCAAGAGAAGGTGACCCTCCCCACCAAGGAAGATACCGTCTTTGGCTGGTCGAGCACACGTGTGTGTGATATCGACATTGTCGATGCCGTCCTTGATGTGGGTTCTCCGTCCCTTCAACTGCCTTGTGGTTACAAAGATCGTTCAGCAAAACGTTCCCTGGTCATTTTCGCACTTGCTTTTGACGCCACCGAGTAATGTCCGAGTGAGCGTACTTGCTGCCGATCCATCCAAAGGGGCGGCGGTGAAAGAGGAAGATCTGAGGGCTTACCCATGGGTGACTTCAAAGACCGTGTGGGGTATCTCTCATCTCATACCCATCGAAGCTCCGCAGGCTGTCATCGAGGCAGCGCTGGAACGAACTGAAGCACAGAATCAAGTGTGCGATTAAGGAGAGTGTGGCTGTGACTCCAGTATAGAGCACTAGCGGAGTTGTTTCTGAGACTCAAACACGATAGTGCCGATCTCGGCTCACTGAAGCCATTCCACTAGCTCTTCAGCTAACGGGCTGGCATGGAACCACCTTTCTTCTCTTTATGATGCCTGGTTTTCCTTTTACCCGTCTGTTGTCCGTGGAATAGCGCGCGCTCGTCGTACTAGCGCCTCTGTCGCCAAATGGAGGCTACAGTGATTCTGAGTCACTCCTCGTCTCAGGACTTGAGCCAGAGCCCTGACCATGTCCGCCTCAACCTGGGGTAATCTAAACGCCACCAAACGTGTCCTCTTACTTCATGGTCTCTCAGCCTCATCCAACACTTGGCATCGTGTCGCGGTAGAGTTCGCATCTCGAGGTATACTTCGCATCGAAAGCGGCTTGCGGACAACGTTCTAATACATTCTCCCACATAGGTTATTTTGTCGTCGCACCAGATTTACTGGGTCATGGAAATGCAAGGCGTGGTTCAGATTATACTGTCGCTGCGTTGGCGGATGAGCTCCAGCCATTCCTCACAGCCGCTGAGGGCAACGGTCGCCCATATGACATCGTTGTTGGACACTCCCTCGGAGCTGTTGTTGCTCTTGCCCTGTTACCCGTTCTCAAATCCACCCGATCGGTTCGTGTCGTCCTCGTCGACCCACCTCTCGAACAAACCTCGGAACAAGTCGCCGTCCATAGAGCGTTTGTGCGCTCATGGCTCCAAGGTGCGAAATCGTCCGAAGACCTTCAAGCAAAATTGCCGCTATCCACGAAGGAGGATGCCGCCTTTGCATGGTTGAGTGCACATCTGTTCGATGTCGCCATCGCAGATGCTGTATTTGACGTGGGGCCTTGTATTCTTTTGATGGGTTGTGCTTACGAGCCTTGTACAGCAAAACATACCCTGGTCGTTTTCACGCCTGTTATTGGCAATCCCGGGCAATGTCAAAGTGACTGTGCTTGCCGCTGACCCGGCCAAAGGTGCGTGTGTGAAAGAGGAGGAGTTGAGGGCATACCCAGACGTAACCTCAAAGACCGTTTGGGGTGCCTCTCATATCATTCCTGTTGATGCTCCCCAGGCTATCATTGAGGCGGCGTTGCAGTAATCGTAATTGGCATCGAGCTATGGACTGAATCGCAGTAGATGGCCGCTTAGTGTCATGTCTAAGGCAGAGGGTCTGTGGTACAGTAAAAGATATGGTTATGCAATCTTGTATTCAAAAGTGTTTTCTCCTGAACCGTGCTTGAACTTTTCCCCTGAAAAAACTACCAAACAGACGGCATGTCTGGGTCTTTCATACACCGCGGACAGGACTTGAAAGTTGAAGCCTTCATATGGCTTTGGCACCTTCGTTCGGTGACCTGAAATTGTAAGTTCCCTGTGGCTAACCAACCGGTCCGAACCTGTGTCCATGATGATGAAGAAGCGCCGACGTGTGCTCCGAGTCATTATCCAAAGCCTTGAGAAGAAACCATGTCAACATTTAGCAAGACGACATTCAACGCTCTCTCCTATGCCGCATCTAGGCCGACCTATCCACGGGCTCTCTTTGACTGCATCTTTAGCTACCACAGTGCAGGTGGTGGCCCTGCTCGCTGGGATAGTGCCGTAGATCTTGGATGTGGGACAGGTAGGTGACTCTGACACGATCATCAGTGGGTGCATCATTTACTACGAATGGTTTAGGCCAAGCGACCGTCGAGCTGACGCGTTTTAAGAACGTCGTGGGTACGGACCCCAGCGCAGGGATGGTCGATGCTGCGCGTCGTGCTCTCCAGTCGCTGTCGCCTGCACAGCTGCCTGGCTTTCCGGATGCGCCGTTTGTACGGTCTGGTCAATTCAAGTTTGTAGAGTCTCCCGCAGAGAGCTTGCCGTTTCTGTCGGATGGCAGCGTAGATTTGATAATTTCTGGTGCGTGGAGTGACGCATCTGTATGACGTCATGCATCACTCAAGATCCGGAATTTGGGTTCTACTGGTCATATAGCACAGTCGGGTCATTGGTTTGATTGGTCCCAGGTGTGGAAAGAGGTAGCGAGGGTGCTACGGACAGACGGGACGTGTGCTGTTTGGGTAAGTTACTGGTACAGCGTCCCATATACCCTACTCTCATCGTCGGATGAACTAGGTCTACTCCGAGCTTCGTCTCCCCAAATACCCTACCCTGACGTCCCAGTTGAATCACTTCTTCCAAGGCAGTGATCCAAAGACATCCATTGGACCGTACTGGCAGCAACCTGGACGATCGATTCTCAATGATCATCTTGTCGCTGTTCCGGATCCCAACGACGTTGTCCCACGTGCATTCAGGGACGTCACCCGGTCCTATTTTACAGGTACTTTGCTCGCATTCCCATTACGCACTAAACAGATTTTGCCCTAGGTACATACTATCCCAATTTGCCCTTCCCCAAACCCATCATCATGCGAAAGCACATGACGTGGGATGATTTACACGCGTATTTCCGCACTGCTAGTGCACTTCATACCTTTCTCGAACGAAATCCAGAAGACAAGCTGCGAGTGGAGGGCGACATTGCCGCGCGATTTTGGAAGTCGCTGCTGAGTAGTGCATCGGAGCAGGACGGGGTCGTGGTACAGCCGGAGGAATGGGTCGAGGTCGAATGGCCATTGGCGTTGATACTCGCGAAGAGGGCGTGATGTACACACGGTTCCGATGCAGTTATTCCTTGGTCCCATGTCACCCACGAGACCGGTATTCTTTACCGGACTACCCTTATCTTATCTTGATATCTAGTGCATATCCGGCACGGGTTTCGTTTCAAGTTCTCCCAAAAGACTCACGTTTAGTTGTCCGGTCTCTTCCATGTCGACCTTTGGCGAGAGCAGCTTTAACACGACTGTGTATGCCGCGTCTCGGCCCACCTACCCCCGGACATTGTACGGCTTCATATTCGGCTTTCATAAATTATCGCGCGATGCGAAGTTTGAGCGGGCTGTCGATCTTGGTTGTGGTACAGGTAAGAGTGTAGTATGCAGAAGCGAGTGAAAAATATTGATGGTAGCTCTTCATGGTCACAAAGGTCAAGCGACCCTCGAACTGAAACCGTTTCGATATGTCACTGGCGTTGACCCAAGTGAGAACATGATCCTCTCGGCCCGCGAGATCGTCGGGAACAGACGGGAGGATGATGAACCGGAGCCAGTCATCGACTTTGTACAAGGTTTCGCTGAGAAGCTGGATTTCTTGCCCGACAACAGCACAGATTTGGTTGTCGCCGGTGCGTTTTGATGTCTAGCTGGAAAGTGCATCGATTGATTCTATTTCCGGTCTTCAGCGCAGGCATGTCACTGGTTCGATTGGTCTAAAATATGGCTTGAGCTCGCGCGCGTCATGCGCAAGGGAGCGATGGCAGCATTCTGGGTTCGTTTCCCATCGGCCGGTTGTCCTGCAAGTGCTTACTACTGACCTCGGACGGCATCATAGGTATACTCCGAATTCCGCCTACCACAGTATCCTACACTGACGTCGCTCATTGTCGAGTACGATCAAGGTACAGATCTCGGCAACTCCCTCGGTCCATACTGGCAGCAACCCGGACGGTCCGTCCTCACCAACCATCTCACCAGTGTGCCCGACCCGAACGAGGTCGACGGGGTCCCTGCAGGAGCGTTTGAGCCACTCGAAAGGGTTTATTTCACAGGTAATGTCTCAGTTCCTCCCCTGCTTCCGGTATATGTCAAGCGAAAGAGTGCCTAGCATTTGAATGCGAGAAAGGAGAAGGCTGATTCCAAACCGTTGCTTGTAGGCGGGTATTATCCAGAGCTCCCATCGGCACGTCCGGTACTTATGCGCAAGGTGATGTCATGGGAGGACCTCCTCGGTTACTTGCGCACTTGGAGCGCCTTGCACACGTTCAAGGAACGCAATCAGGCGGATGAAAGGAATCCGGAGGGATCGCTCGAAGTGCGGTTCTGGAACGCCTTGCGAGAGGGTGCTGTTCGAGCAACGGGTGGGTCTGTGCCGGACGAGGTGGAGGTGGTTTGGCCAGTGGCAATGGTTTTAGTGCGCAAAGCAGTTTGACGGTGACATAAATTCTAGGTGCAAGACGTGGACGGTGCACTCCTACCGAATAACCAAAGACTCTGACACTGTACGATGTATACAATCTTGTGTCGACAACATTTTTTGTACGCGCATAATTTACTAGTACATATGGAGGTTCGAAGCATTTTATCCTTGTGTAACAGGAGTTGGTCGCCAGAAGACTGGCAGACATGACTTGATCTGCAGTACTACAGTCGAGGGGCTCGCCGTGTAGTCCCATAATCAAGCAGTTTGGCCCTCTTATTCGCAAGGTATATTATATATTGCTGTTCTGAAAGGTCACCGATCGAGTGATTATCCATGACACTCACTAACATGACCTAGACGTTACATTCGCTAGCCACCTCAGTGCATTCGGTGAAGACTTGTAAAACTTGATGCCTTGCCTTGCAAATTCCGTCGGCAATGCAAATACAGGAATTTATCTTTCATGTTCGTCTGTGTACTCATCGTGGCTCTCAGCCCAGCACTTTTGATATCCAGGAGACGATCATGGTGCCTGTCACACAGGCGTCAACACCAGCGCATCGCTTAACAGTAATGTGCGTACCTGAACCGGAGCTACTGTCACGGTCATAACGTATTGACCGGGATTGCTCAGCACATATACAACAATGAAAACGAGTGCCTGAGTTGGTTTCTGTAGGATACGCATACCCAGGGTCTGTTCCATAGCCCTCTTAAACAAGAGTGGTCGAATAGGGATGAGTGCCGTGACAAAGACGTTCAACGCGACGGATAGTGCGAAAAGGGAACAGAGACTCCGAAAGCATACGCCAGCCAGAGTGATCGATTGGAACGCATCAACGGCAACATGCTGCACGCTGCAACTGGAAGATGAAAGATGGGTTGCTGTGGTGCTAGGCTGAACGAAAGACTGACCGAGCATACTAATGTAGAGCAAAGATAGGGCCAAGATACGTGCGAAGCGTTGCATAAATTGCACGGCAAAACACGACGAGTTGCCATAACTAGTACCTAGGTTTAAGCCCCCTAGCAGAAACCATATATTTAAACTCACTATCATGGCTCTGCAAACCACATCATCACTGTCATGATTGCAGCAGGCTCGTCCCATATAACAGCCAAGTCCTTCGCGCCCCCCCGGGCAATCCATCTACCAGGTAAATGCTTCGATAATGAGAATGACGTTCCCTCGCTCGGAGAGATTTGATGTCACCCATAAGATAGTCATAACAGTCTTCCTTGTAAATTTGACCTCGCGAAGATTTCGAAAGACTCGAACTGGATGGTGATTGTATCCTAGCAGATATAGACACGACCCTGTTAATGGTGGTGGGCAAGCAAGGAGGGTCCAACAAAGGGTGGCGTCACCATACATTATTTTCACTGGACATGCAGCGGGGGGCGAAGTGTAATTGCGGGTGCCGATGACGCAAGAGTGGGCAGGCATGGACGAGTGCATTGAGACTATGATGATTCAGAAGACGAAGGAGAGGGGACATTCATGAAGTTGTCGAAGAAAGCCTTGATCCGACTTGGTGTAGGAGAGTTGTCTGAGAAGTCCCTACTTGTGGGAGGAAGCCCAGTTCGTATTCTTCTCCCTCTTCCGTTATGAAAGTGGCAAAACGAGGACGGAGAAGGGCCAGAATTGATGATTAAAAGGGTTTCTAGACTAATGAAGGACATCATATGCTGTGGGACGCGTCAGTGCAGTGAGTGAGACAAACGGTACTGATGAGAATTGCCCATCTCCCGCAGCGAGGTGACATGAGCACCATCAACTTTACGACTCCCAACTCGTGGGCAGTCTCATGGAAGGCGTATTCGCCACCTTCTGCAGGGTAATATGGACGAGAAGAGTACGCAGCATGACACTACATTGTGGATGGAGGACGATATGGAGGTTTGAAAGCTTCTTGAAGTCAAACTTGCAGCGCTCACGTTGCTAGAGCAAGAGAGAGAGATTGGAGGAGCGACTCTCTGTCTACGTGTGGTTTTTCCGATGCAGAATCGGTGGGAGGATCTGGTAGTGAGTTAGGCGGCGAACACAGGCTAGTCGGGCTGCTCTTGGTGCAAGGATGCGAGTCCCCCCCCATTCATGTTGGGTTCCGATTCGGAGACATCGTGTATGAGGCGTGTTGGGGGTATCTTGGAGCGATATGCGACGTTGAGCGCATGAGTATCAGTAGAAGTCGCTGGACCACAAGTTGCTCCCCAAGTAGCCACAGTTTTCTCAGATCACATCTTAGTCCCATTCGCGTCGCAGCCTGCTCACATCTCACACAAGTAAAGGCTTCAGACTTGTGATGTGTACTGCAAGTTTCAGTCAAATAACATATCCTGGAAGCCTATCTGTATGTGAACTAGTAGGGCCATGGGGTGCTTGAAGTCAAGAAGGGGTTCTTTCACAACCATCAAGCGTGGTCGCCAAGTTTCTTCGCAACTCATACGCCAATGTACTATGAAACGAGAGGCTCCACCGTTGCAAAGTATTCTGTGCGTAATAATGGCCCAACTATGCACTGCTCAGTAAGCCCGATATTGTGGCACGTACCCCTCCACCGTCCAACTCGTCGAATGTCCTCTCCGTATCGCGCGAGCAGTGAGCCTCATGGAACTGTTTGCGATATCTTATTTAATACTGTCCATATATGCATCGCATATACCCACTTCGCAGCGCAGGCACAACAGGCACGGGTACAACAATCGCTTAGGCTGCTCTCGAACGCTGGCACTGCTGAACAGAGCAGTTGCCTCTCTCGATGGGCTCAGTACATCGTCCCCGGGGCACTTCATGGTTTTTCAGGTGTCACCGTGGTTGGGGGCGCCGTCCTCGGCGCTGCTGCTGCGTGTTAGACGAGTTGAGCTGCAGGGCCCGAACCCGAGTCTGAAGTGCCTGTGTGGTTAGTGTTTTGTTTCTTGCCTATTTAGAGCTCACAAGGCCGACGTCTGAGATGAAGCATGCCTCACCGTTGAGTTCGAAACCACGGCTTATCATTCCTCAGCCAGCATTTGTCCTCGAGCCAGCCAGAATGAGAGGGGGAGGATCCGCCTGCCTTGCTGCCTTCGCCTCCTCCACTAGCTCTGTTAACACCTGTCTGCTACGCTGAAGAGTAGAGGCTCCGGTGAGGTAATGCGACATCCATTTTTGAGTTAACTCTTTTTCTTAGCTGCTTCCATCTTTCCGTCAGTTTTGCAGTTTGTATCCTTGAACATACAACCGCCGCCACTGGTCCCAGCTCTTGTTCAGGTCGGGGGCGATAAAGGCATCTGTGCCATTGTCGTGTACGATCACCAGGTATTCTTTTTTCCAATACCCCAAGGAGGTTTCTGACTCGATTCTTAAAGATTGAAATCACTGGGCTATGGTTACTCGTCGAAAGCTTTGATGCGACACTGCGATTCACCGTGTATCACACCACCACAACGATCTACTGTCGACTCGAAGAGATGCATCCTTTGCTGCTGGAATGTGTTATCGTGATATTCATTATGCAATAAGTGATGCGATTGAGACACCAGGTCGGACTTACTTGCCTTTGACCAAATAATTCTGCTAGACCCAGGCGCAAGCATGGCGATGTCCTTGACGTTGCATATAAGATGAGACTGAAGATGCTGGAGACATCACTGGCAGTGATTGTCGTCGTCGTCGATTTCATTTTCCAGTTACTGGGCCATGGAGTCCGCGCATCAGAAGCTTTTGTCTGGAGCGAATGTCTTCTCAGTGGAATCAACCCGGAGGAACTTGGCTGCGGCCCATCAGGATCGTGATGAAACGATCAAGCAATATCGCTATTCCCCTGTACTGTTCCTATTCGAGGCTGGAGCGCATGGTTCCTTTCTACAAAACCCCCGAGTTAACGGACATGATTTCCCCGCGTGGGGGAGTAAACTCGGACGTCCTTGACACGGCGCTTTGCACTGAGAGAAGTGCCACTGGCAGTATAGATTTCCAGGTTGAATAGCACTCCAAAGCCATTCTTTATCAAATCAGTGAAATTCAATTGCACAAAATCAAAGTCGTCATTATGATCGCCGCATCTGTCTGACCGCTTTACCCCTATTGAAGACACGTAAAACTTGGGTCCTATATTCCGCCTTGAGCAAGAAGCTATCCAAGCGACGAGTATTGTCTCAACGTCATCCCTGTTCACATAAGTACAGAAGTAAGTGGGGTGCATTTACTTGGTACGGAGGAGTGTATTACCTGGGCTTTCGCTGTTCTGCCACCACTCCATATGACATCCTGGACTCTGGCAGCCAAGCTTGAACGTGAACACCTCTTCCATTTTGCACGTAAAGTTGTGCGTGAACGTTGCCGGCAGTTCTACAACGGAAAAGTCCGCAATGTCTCGCAGCGTGGGAGGTTGTGTTTGGTACGAGACGGACTCCACGTCAAGCAGAAAAGGCATATCGAGCTGCGAGAGCTGAATAGTCATCGGAAGGTCCAAGACCATAAAACTGGGTTCGCCGACATCCTTGGTTTGGTCATCACCTGGGGTCGTGTAGGCCCGCTGGGACGGAAGCGATATTCTTAGCTCGCAAGCCTCCATCGCATAGTCGAGTGCACGAAATTGAAAGATGGTCGATACCTGAAAAATGCACCGGTAAGTGTTTGTCCATCGTTAAAAATACATTCGTAGCACCGTTGGTGTCACCTTGACTCGACTATGCTCAAGAAAAATGGTACCGATGGGTGTCATGGGGTTTCGTTGATCGACATCGAAGAAAGATTTATCCGGGTTAGACTTGTCGATCGTGGCAGTAAGGAACGGGTGATTGACAAACGGTTTCGCGTCCGCAGAGAGATACTGGTGAATCCTGTCCAGCCCAACAAACTGAGATGGACGACGGAGCCGTGAGATCTCTTGCCTTGTCAACCGCGGCGTTTCCAGGAGAAACGCTACAGATTGCGGCACCGTGCTAGATGGAGGAAATACGAATATGCTTGCAAGGTTGGCAATCGTGCAGGCGATGCAGGCTATCACCATCCACGAAGAGAAACGGCTCTGGCATGGCGATGACTCTTGGGTGGCTTTCACTGGAATGTCTTCAGCTGAGGCGGTAATGTCTGAGTCACTGTGCGACAAGAGTTGATACATGTGCGGGTTGCGACGAGCCCTTGCTGTCTCATATATCCACTTAATATTGAGCGCAAGCAGACAAGGCAGTACTCTCTTCAATCTCCGCCACATCCTCATTTTCTCCATGTGAAAAGCCCGTCAGTAGTACGCCGCTTCAATATCGATACCCGACGTTTCAACCTAACCCTCATAGTGTAATTGACAAACAGCGCTCGGCGCTCGCAATTTACGCGCTTCAATCTGTGACAGCTCAAGGTACAGTCTACTTTTCTCAACGGATACCTTGTATAACGAATACTCCCTCAAATCGTGCATCTGGGTATCTGGATGCCCCTAATGTCACAGGAAGACTCTGTATTACTGGACCCCTGGTAATCCTCAGGAGTCGACTATAGTATCTACTCGCTACTCGCTTCAATCTCCGCATCCCCAAGGGTATGCATCGCTTCAATTCCGCGCTGTCACAGCACTTGATCCGATGGCTAATCGAGCACATGATCTTGATTTGCCCAGATCATACTTTAACGGGCACGCGGTCACACTTGCGCATTGCCCATCATGCTCACTACCTGGCGAATCCGACCAACAAGTCTGAACCCCGTTCCCTACTCCATCGGAATCATTCTCATTGGTCTCTTTTTCTGGTTCCTTGGGCTTGTGCGCGACGACACTGGAGAGGCTCTTTCAGAACCTCGTAAGTAGCACATCCATTCGATCTGAAACATTACTTCGTTGTCTCACCACATTCTTCACGCAGGTCTCTCATTCGATATTCCTCCTAGCGATCCAGTCGCGATGGTTATCCATAATACCCATCGCCTCCAGCTTACGAAGAGCGCGGCCCACGAGTTCGCAGCTCTCCTGCCGCCGGGAGGACATTTAGTCCACCTGGGTTCCCCTCCTAGAGCCTACACGCCGACGCTTTTCCACGAGATGAAGTGTTTGGGGATCATCCAGGCTGCCTTCATAGACCTTCCTGACAATGCTACTGCAACACCAACACCGCTCGTGTCCCATTGCTTGAACTACTTGCGACAGAGAATACTCTGCAGACCGAATCTCCGACTCGAGTCTGTCTCGACTGCGAATGGGAAATCGGAGAGGGAATATGAGACTGTTTGTAGGAACTGGGAAGGTATTTACGCAACTGCTGAGCGGAACCAAGCGACTTTTGAGGCTCTTTACAAGTAAAATAACTTATCGTGTCAAGCTGCGCTGTGCATACAAATTTGCCAAGGAGCGTACTCCGAACCTGCACGAGATGTCGATGAAGGCCTGTACGGGGATATCCCCACTGCCACTCGAGCGAGACGAAATTAAACAGTGTGATATACAGCCCCAATGCACTGCATTGTCTGCGTATAGTTTTAATAATGTGGGGTTCACCTGTCGTCGTTGGTGATTTCAATGCAGAATCCCCATTATTGCTGTCTTAATACTACCTCGCACTCAAAGGAACTCTAATACAGTCTATCACAGGCTGCGTATGTCAAGTTGCTTGCTCTTTTTCGCGCGCTCGCCACTCCCAATAGCTCTGACCCATGCGACTATACGCCTCCTCCCAATCGTAGCATACCGCTGTGCCACCTATCCTGTCAACTTCAAAGTCCCTCAGCGTGAAGTCCCCTTCCTCCAGTGTATCTGGTGCGTCGCACAAAAGAGTCTGGCGCAGATATGACAGACAATGCTGTAAATGCCCACTCTTAACAATGCTTGACCTTGGGCTATGGAAGGCGCGTGCGAACTCCCGTACACAGTGTAATTGATGGATAAACGTCGCTGTGAGGATGCGTTCGTTGTCACCGAAATGTACACGGCCAAGGCCAGGCGGGTTGGCAAACAACGTCCCCCAAGTTTTATCGATGGCGTCCTCGGTGCCGTCCCCGAGCTCGTATCGCACAGACTCGTGCAAGGTCATCGCGACAGGATCGAGGTCTCCAATTTCGAGCATGATGGGAAAGTCATGTCCAACAAAGCCTGCGGGCAACTAGTATGACATGCATGAATACGGTTATATAGTGGCGCAGACTTACTTGGACTGTTGGTCGATACTGTAGGGTACACCAAGGACCCGACTCTCCAGAGAAATACGCAACCATTTATCAATATAAGAAGTGAGAGCGTAAGATTTTTTGGCGTCAACATGCCTCAGAACGAAGTGGGTGTTGATCGGTAAAGGTGGTTGCAATCGGCGTCTGAGGTTTTTATACTTCCTCCGCAATCTAATCCGGTTTGTGTCGTGAGATATAACATACATGGGGCAGTGTACTCACTCATGCCGCGCGGCTGGCCCATCTGACACGAGGAACAGCCTTGTATTATACGATCCGCTTGGCGTTGGCAAGTCCGGATTGAGGTACGCCAAGACTTGTGTCAAGACCTGTCATGAAGGCACTCAAAGGCTATCCGGGTGCACTGACGTTGCTGTATCAGAAATTTCCTGTAGAAAGAGAAGAGACATGACGCAGTGGATGCACTGTGACCAGCCTAAGGATCATGTCTCTCTAATACGAATTGGATTCTAGGATCAGGCGGTTTTTATGTGCGGTTCAGAAAGTTGCAGATCTCGAAGGAATTATCTTCCCACACGCACCTTGCCTGACTGGGGATCTCGTTTACTCACTTCAGGGCTTTGTGTCAAACGGCTCTGAAGTATGGCGTTACGTATACGCAGCTTTTTGGGATAGGTTGGTCAACTGGTCGTGCCCATCTCTATTCACGCCATTCACCTCTAGCTCAGGAGCTTGGGATATCGTGTATGTGGCATCCATCAAAACGTCGAAGTTTGGTTATTGTACGTGTTCATCGAGTCTCGCGATGACCCCTAATTTCAGGCGAAAATGACAACATGTGGGAAAGTGGTTATACTGGTGCGCGGGCATTATTAACAAGACTTGCTGTTCACCCCCCTTGAAGTACTTATACCTACTTACAGTCGATCCGACCTTCCACCGACGTCTGGTTTAAAACGTGGGCTGACAGATACCGGGTATGGATCCCAGCGTCAGCCGCTCCTGTGTGGCTGGCATTTAAGCAACGCGCATCGAATTCAAGGCGGGTCCTCTACTCATCTCACACAAACGGTTTAAGTCAAGGTTAGGTGGCGAATGTCTACGGACAAGCTCGTCACGCCAAGGCGTATCGAGCCCATTCAAGCGCTCTCGGCGCTCTTCAGAACACCAACTCGTCTTCACACACCCGCAACGGCCAATCGCCACGGCAAGCGCACCCGCGGTCGTGGGTCCCCGTTGTCATCTTCCACGCCAACAACACCGGGCTCCCCACCGGCGGTCGTGCTGCAGACGTACTCGGTCTCGACCGACAGCATTGTCCTCACAGCATTGTCCTCCGCTCCTTTTTGCTGTCATGAGGACCTCTTGACGATGTCCCGCGCACAGCTCGAGAGTATCGTGCGCATCTTGAACACCCGGCTGCCTAGCCGGATGCGAATTTGCCCTGAGGACGACTTCTGGGAGAACGACGCCCGGAGCGACACAGCCGGCTCCAGTATCCAGGACGATGGGCTGTCGAGAATGAGCGAAACTGAGATGAGGGAACGCATCGAAGAATTGGTCGGAATCCGCCCCGTCGTAGGCAAGAACCGTGTTTCGCGGTTTGGCTTAGGCGTGGCCGCAGGGGTCCGGGTCCCGCCTGCACCAAAGGCAGTGCGGACAAGGAGTGCGACGTGGAGGCCATTCGCGAAGACACCTTGGGAGATGGACGTGGATGATCAGGCCGACAATTCGAGCAGCGTGTTTGACGAGGCCTTGATGGGATCTAGTCCACTCGCAAACCGAAACAAGTCCGGCGCACATACACGCGGGAGAAGTGACGCATTGTCTCGCCTTCCCATCCTACAGGAGGAGAACGAAGGGAATGAGTCGAGAGAGGAAAACTCCGGGTATCGCGAAGGGCGTCCGTCCAAAAGGTC
This sequence comes from Phylloporus aff. rhodophaeus, assembly GCA_038094475.1. Taxonomy (NCBI): domain Eukaryota; kingdom Fungi; phylum Basidiomycota; class Agaricomycetes; order Boletales; family Boletaceae; genus Phylloporus; species Phylloporus aff. rhodophaeus. The sequence goes on along the minus strand of JBBPUD010000194.1, from coordinate 20,333 downwards.
GCGAGTGTCACCTGCGGATACCACTCAGTATTCTTGGGAAGGCTTCCATGTTATGCAAGTGGCCAGGGAATCGCGGCTTGTCGAGAACATGGATATCTCTGGGTCACCTTTACTTGGGGGGGACAACTCTGCGCCATCCGACGACTCTGCCGAACCCGATGACAAGGAGCACACTACTAAGAGCAACACCGTCGTCTGTGAAAAGATGACAGAGAAAGGCGCGCAGGCCCCCTTACAGTACAGGAGGAGCGCTCGTATCCAGGAAATTGTCCAGAAACGAGCATCCTCGGTTAGCTCAGAAAAGAAAACGAGTTTCGATGCAAGCTGCTTGAAATCGACTATTTTACGCTCGAGGACTTTTTCCACTCGCAGGTCGTCGAACAATGGCCCATCACCAGCAGGACCGGATGCGAGGAAAGGATCGAACACCCCGAAAGAGATTTCCATCCGCTTACCATTTCCGCCTACGCCACCCCACCAGGAGCGTGAGTCATCGCTGTGGTCTGCGCCGCGCCTCCTTCGTTCCCGCTCTCACCGACTCCCGAATTCAAACAAGTCGACCGAGACGATTGCCACGTTGGGACGATCACGATCAGAGAGGTATCCGCGTGCCTCAGAGTCAGCGTTTGTAACAGTGGACCGACCGAGATATCGCTCCTCGCAGAGAAGGTCGAATGAAGCCGAGGTCACGAAAGCGGGCCAAGAATCACAGGTCGCAAGTCCGCCGCTGCAACAAGACCTGTGGTTCGATATCGATTACTTGGATAGGAAACCTGAATGTGAGAAAGAGTTGAATGGTCCAAACGAGGTTTCCGAGATTTATACGACAAGTGGTCAGCGGATTGGCACTGGCACTCTTCTGTCAGCACGTGGCCCCTTCTCTCTGCGTTCCCGGGCGCATTCCACAAGTACCATCACAACCACCTCGAGCACTGCAAGCTCACTGGCACGGGAGGGTACCACCGGGACGGCGAATACGATCTTTGCATTGAACGATGGAACTCCTGAGCGTATTTTGGAGGCCCTTGGGAGGATGGCCGTGGATTTCTAAGCTAGCAGGATGGGCTTTCAGTAAGTGAAGGTCGTACCAGTCGCTTTACCTACGTACCATAGCGACTCTTCTACTTGCGCAGCCGACGTTTCTTTTGGGTTGAATATCGCCATCAGTGATTAGTGAATTGCTATGATAATCACAAAAAAAGTAGGAAAATAAGAAGGTTAATGAACTCCATCCGGCTGTACCAGACCGCCCATTGTTGAAGCATGTGCCGTCCGTATAAACGATCCAGTCATGATGACACACTGAATCCATGTGAAGACAGCATCTAGCAACGAAGCGTCCACATTTGTCACATGCCTCGACGGGTGGGTCCTGTCCAAACGTTGAAATGAGGGTGGTACAAAGGAGATCGTGTTCGTCGCCCGAGCCGAGTGTTTGATAGCAATAAATCAGGCAGGTAGAAGATGGTTCGAGGTCAAGAATGTTCCTGTTGTCCCCTAAGCCTATATACTGTAATGATTATCTCAATGTTTAATTACTCGACGTTGATTTCTCCGGGAGCTCACCTCTCGATTCGAAATTTGGTGGAAGTTGAGTTCAAATTTCGTGTTAAGAGGGCAACAACTCCTGACATCGGCACATCCCGAAGTCCTGTTTTCAAGTCACACATCCGTCTTGTCTGCGTCATGTCGACATCGACCAATGGAGCGACCAAGACGACGTCCAGCTCGTTCGCGCCACGCTCATCGACTACCGTGCCGCCTGCAGCCCAATCATTCGAGCCTCTAGTGAGATCCGTGTTGAGTCATCGACTCCTCTACAACCTATTTGCCTACTCTGCCGCCTTTTCTCTCGCATCCACGGTGCTCCTTCCGGTTGGCGACAATGCTAGCGTCATTTTGAGTCTGCTTAGACCCAGTACATGGTTCCATGCCTCGATGGCATGGCTCGTCGGCGTCGCACCTGTCGTTGTGGCTCGCAAGGCATTCCTGGCGCGTGGGTGCACCCCCATCATCCACTGTTTGCGCTGACGTGCCGGTTTAGCTACTCCAAGTCCGGCCTCGTCGCCATCGAAAACAATGACAGCCGCCCTTTCGAAACCAGACACACGCCGATGGATCGCTGTTTATGTCACATGTTCTTTGTCGCTTCTCTCGCTCGAATTCAGTCGTGTATGGTCTAGGAGTGATGATATATACCTGAGTCTGTTCATTAAGTCGAGGTATGTGCCATACAGCAGCGCGCGACCTTCTGTGTAACGGCGTCGCGGTGTTGTACAGGAAACACCCATATTACCTCAATGGGCGGCTCATCTTTCTTGTGCTGGCGCAAGTGTGGCTGGCGCTTAGCTTTGCGCTCCGGAATGTCATGCTTGAACGCCTCTCCCTCCGTTGGGCAACATTACAACCATCTTTGAATGCGGTGCGTGCTTGTCTTGCCTCAAAAGTTGTTTACACCTTGACCTCCACCACGCAGCCGTTTTTTCCACGAAATCTTGTCCTGCTTTTGTTCACCATTTCACTCTTCACGTTTGCATCGTTTGTGCTCTACAATCTAGCGTTCGGATTGGCGAGGTTGATCCTTTTGCCGCTGCTCTTCAAAGCCCCCATCCTGCGATTCCTTCTCAAGCCATTTGTCGGTCACTTTGTCAGAGGTCCTTGGACATTGTCTTTGCCGTTGCGACACTTGTCTCTTGAGACGCACGCGTTTATCCTTGGCGTATTTACTCTTGCAAACTGGGAGTTTGCCGAGGAATTGTTCGATACCTACATTCCTCAGGTATGCTACCATCTACCAAGATCGTCTATGCGCTCAACACACGCTAGCCCACCAAAGTAGCTGCTTCTACCGCAGACTCCAACGCAACGCTTGTGTCGGGCATCACATCTACGAATCCACTCTATCTCCACTTTGCGTATGCAGAGTTGCGTGATGTGGCATTGGAAAGCCACCCGTCGAGTGCTTCCCGTCGAACGGCACTCTTTTCTGACCAAAAATTCAGTCCAAGTTTATGGAGCACCTTAGCACGCGAGTCACTTTTGCGGCTTGGCCAAGACTACCAGACGTTCCTTCACAAAGGTGCACCTCCGCCTGCCGATGTGCCTGCACCAGCCCCCGCCCCGAGGTCGACTGCCCCGCCCTCGACACCACTGTTGCACAAGGCGATTTTCAGGGCGCCACAACAGTCGCCAATGTCAAGGGTTCTGGACACGTTGGCATCGGATGCGGAAACAAGCCAGGCTGCCAATACAGCTGGATTCGACGCCAGTGCGCACGTCCCGGACGCGCCAATTCCAGAGCTCTTCCGTTCGACATCTTCAACACCTGCGCCTGCGCCGCCGACAACAGCACTAGCGACACCTCCCCGATCAAATGTGTTTGGGACATACGTGGAAAGCGTGATATCACAATGCCGGAGCTGGATTGTGCAACATTCACCACCGTGGAGTCGAGAGGTGGCTGGGGAGTTGAATGAATGGTGGAGAAGAGATCGTATCCACAAGCTGACCGAAAAATATCTCCCGAACCGAGAGCTCGATGCGCTTATCGTCCAAGGAAAGTCTACAGAAATTTCTGTCACGATAGGCTCTAACGGCCGAATCTGTTTTTAGTGCTTGCTGGATTAGTTTGCGCGTCACTGATAGAAGACCGGTATGGTGTCGTCCAACGAGACATTCCGCGCATCCTTGAAGCTTTCTTGTCATTTTTGACTGCCCTCGAGGAGTATCAGGTCGAGGTAACCAAGCAGTACGTTCCGCCTACGCCGGATGAGGTTATGCAAGGGGAGCACAGGATCCTCAGGGAAAAGGAACGTGCCCGGGTCGAGGTGGCGAAAGCGTCCGAGGCGATTGGGGTCATTGCGGACGGTGTGTTTCTTTCGCAGCACACCCGTTGTACGTCTGGCTGACACGTTATAGCTTTGAAATCGGGCGTTGCGGATATCGCGCGGACATTTGGAGAGAAGCTCGTCGCGTTCAAGTTCCCACCGAGAACCGCGCAAAAGTTGCAGGCGTTTGTAGACTACGCGTGATCGTAGCGTGGTGCGGTGATTTGTGCATTGTGCATGGAGATTAACATCATGTTCCCATCTTTCTCTTCCTTTCTGTTCTACGTCGTTCTGATGCTGGACGAGTTCGCGCTGGCAAGGCTTTCAGAGAGAAGCTACGAATCAAGTGAGCGTGAGACTAGATAGTTTGTTCCACAGCAAGAGACACCATGAATCTACCCTCGGCTTCTTTTGGGGTAGCTTCCATTGCAATGACATCCTGTGGAGCAGATAAGGATGGACGCAATGACTGACACACGTGTCCATCATCCCAAGTCACCATTCGACGGTGACTGGTGACATCCGTCGGTCGTACGGGCCGCTGTGGTACCAGATGAATTAAACGTGTACATAGTCAAAATGATAAAGTCCCACCTTGCCACTCTCCCCCTGCCAATGATGTATACATATTCATAAGTTGCATTTATTATGCGATGTAAGGTATCAACATATTTAAAGAATGCACAACATGTACAGCTATGAACACGAAAACATCCAAATTATTGGGGAAGTACAATCTCGTTGGGGCAAATTGCGACCCCCCCCCCAGTCCCACCTTTCTCGAGCATTCTACCCATTCAATTACTACAGTACAACCCAGCGTGTCTCTTTCTAGCACGCACATCCCAAAGATACGCATAAGAGATAACATAGATGTGGTGGGCCATAGCTGGGAGAAGAGAAGAACAAGAGGCGCAAGAGGTCTGGGTATATGCCAAGTGCTAACTCGTGGTCAACAAAAGAAAGAATTGGGTTATCGGAAGTTGTAATAGTTCGTTAGCGCACAGTCATCAACGTCGGGACGAGAAATGACAGTCATGAGAGAAGAGAAGCGTCATGAGATGGGAATCGAGGAAGTCTCCCCACCGAGGTGCTCTAGACCTTGCTCCAAGGGCGCAGAGGGAATGTTGTATGGATCTGTCTCCAACCCAACGTACTGGTAGACGCGCTCCCGACCTGGAAGGGCCGCCCGGACCCGACGCTGCATGTCGTTCAACCGACCACTAGCTTTCCAGAGCTTGAGCTGGTCCCATCGTGCCCTCACCGCCATCCGAAGTGCCGTACGACGCCGCGCAAGGGACGCGCGCGACGAATACAACACTACTGGTACAGATACACTTGGTGTGATTGGACGTTCTGTGCACATGGTTACAAATACATTCAGAGGATGCATGGAAGGACATACCTGGCAGGATGACGGCGTTCATGGGGAGCTTGGGGACCGGGGCGGGTTGCTCGGCGGCCTTGGCTTTCTTGAGGAGACCCTTGATGCATCCCGTGAACCAGTGTGCATGGAGGGGTAATATGCAGCCCATGATGATAGCCGGTCCGAATGATCCATTAGTGACCTCTTGTCGTTGAAGAGCGAGAGTAACGCAGAGAACGATATGGAGAGCAATGCGCGTGGCAAAAAAAGAGACAGCAAATACGGCGTCCGAGCGAAGTCGTGGGATGATGCTTCCCATGGCCAGTATAAACGTCGGAATCTGAGAGGGATGTCGTTAGAAGAACCGTTGCTGAGTAGCTGGCGTGGAGAGTCACCTCCATGACGGCACACAATGAAAAAATGTGGCTCCAGTGTCGTTGAATGGAATATTCGACAATGAACACGTAGACCGAATGATGGATCCAGCCGGTGAGAAGGTTGACCTTGCTGCGGTAAAACAGCATTCCCATTGTCAGGTCACTAAGATAGGTTGGTTACACTGAAGCAGACAAAGCACATTGATCGAACCAACGCGATGAGGTAGGCCTGGAAGAACCTGCCAACACTGTCCGTGACAGCGGGAGGAAGGGAGAGGTGCTTCAGCTGCCCCTTGGAAAATGCAAATTGGACAACCAAGGGAAGGCTGCAGACCGACATGGCAGCGCTGCTGAGTGCTGTGAGGAGCCATGATCGCTGCTTGACGGAAGTGTAGCGAGAAGCGAGAAGAAAGTAAGCAACGACCAAGGAGACGAGGGAGACCCAGAAGGCCGTCGAGGTCGCCAGCCGCGACAGACTGGAGGGGACGGTGACCATCGCGGGGGATAATGGCGGCGACGTGATAACCAGGAGGGAAAAGTCGTGTCGCGTTTTAAGAGCGCGCGGGAAAACGAACCAACCCAGGGCTGCCCAAAGCAATTTGGCACGTTGCTGGCCCTGTGAAACGGTTTCGGCTAGTACAGATAACGATTGATCTTCCAGACACTACCTTTACAGCGACTTCTCAATTCTGAGCAACCTGACCGTCAGCGGTCCGTCAAAGGAGAATGAAATCCGGACGAACGTGACACTCTAGTGGCAGGCACTTCCTCGGAGTGCCGGCTTAGTTACCTCGAATGGGTCCCTCGCACGTTATAGCGGTCGACTCACAAACGTGCGTCGGCACTCCCCCGCCTTTCTTCCTCCACAGCTGCTCGGGCGGGCCCACGAGCCTAGTGGCCTGCTGCAGCTCGGACACAGGCGGGAGGTGGCGTGCTCGCTGTGTACTGGTTCTCGCTATAGCCATCCCTTGAAAGTGTCACCGAGAGGTGGCCAACTTTGGCTATTGAATGGATCATGCATCATGCATCATGGTTGGGGTTCCTGACGGTGCACACAGCATCCTTTACTTTTGTCCAAGCTGTGTCGGTCATTGGACTCTGCTTTGCTCCTCCCATTTGGAATTTCACCTCCACGCTTGACTCATCTGTTGCAAGAGCTCAGAGTTACCGCTCATGTTCTGCACATGTGAGGATGAGGTAAGTTCTTTGACGGCCCTCGTGCTATGTATTATCACCACAGGATCTATCATTTAAAGGTACACACGTAGTATTCTCTCATTCGCGCGCTGCTCATACGCACGTTCTTATCATTTAGGGCTGTCGAATTCACAGATACGTAAAATGGGCAAGCAATTGCCTCCCCCGAGTTGACTCCGCACTTCTTTTTATCAGTTCTCACTGACCAGCATCTTTAGTTCCCTGCTGAACGTATTTGATGATCTACACTCTCCATAGCGGAGTTTGAGTTTCTCAGACTGAACACGGTACTTCACTATTCGAGAGAGTTACAAGTGACCACAAGAGCACTCCACTTGTGTCTTCTCAAATCAGGATTGAACCAACGGGTTCTGGCCTTCGGTTGCACTCGAGTCACTTACTCCACGGAATTGCCACGTGTCATCCAGATCGAGCGCCTCGTCATGCGATACTCTTCTGATCTCCGAATTCCGGGTGTGCACCTGGATGATCATCTTTTGAGGTTGACGGTGGTTCTTTTCCATTTCCCCGTACATTCGAATAAGTATTCTTGTTCGTATCATCAACCCATCGTCCTTTTTGATATGGACATGCTTTAAGGCGCAATTACCCACTGGCAGTTAGTTGTTGGCTGTAGACGGAGGGGAACTCGGAAGGCAGCTGTTGCGCGCGGATGACTTTCCCGTCCAGGCCAGCTCGGTCACGTCTCCCGTACGCATCACCAACTCTTGCAGGATGTAACCATGCGCGCGCTCTTTTGTTGTCTCCCCAATACGTTCACCATCTTTTCAAGTGTTTCTTCAGGCTCCTTGATACATCCGGAGGCATGCAAAGATTCACATCGGCGCTGCCATGTGATAGCTGCAAGGCTATGAAAGTCCTAGTTAAAACTTTCGAGCAAACGAATACGTGCTACGACATATTAGCAGATGAGGCTTACAAAAGATATTGTCGCCAAGGGGTCAGAGTTCGGAGGGGTTGTTTATAATCTCGAGTATACTCACCGCATTTTCACAGTTCCCATGTTTCAAGTACATATACACAAGCACCACAATGTTTAATGTCCAGAGAGTGTAGTATTCCCATGCCCAAGAGGCGATCCACGTGGAGTTGTTTGACACGTCAACCACATAGATACCATTCGGCGTGTACTCTGAAATTTCAACTGCCTTTTGGTGAGTGACTGCATTCCAAACAGTAATCTTGCCCTCCTAATCGCTACTGACTATCCATCGACCATCCGTTGAGACAGGGACATCGTTGCTTGGTTTCATCATTGACAGACTGAATTCCTCTTGACTGTCAACCTTCCATTGACATATATAACCCGTTCCCCCTTGCCTACAAGATACTGGCCATCGGGCCCAAAGGTAACGTGGTGTAACTTTCTATCATGAATTGGGATAGAAATTGCATTTGCGTCTACGAAGTGACTCGAATGTCAGCACTTCCACTATGGACTCATCGAGCTCATGAGTACTTATCATATTACGAGCCGGCCATAATGCTGGCAAGTTGTCCTAGTTGTTTGAAACCATGGTTGAGAGCGAACAACCCAAGAGGTGTGGAGTCAACTAGAACTCGGTAAGCCCTAGTAAGACTCAGTGAATCGCAAACTAGTATTAGTTGTTCCCAACGAGTAGGATGAGTAATGTTGGCACAATGAACAAGGAAGTATGATAAGGATACAAGACGTACAGTAGAGGCAAAAGCTAGTCTGGTCACCAGACAAGCAAAAAGTGCGAATGTGCTAAAAAGACTAATGTGCTCCGATTGAGGCAATGGTCGCTCAGAAAAATGATGTCGAAGCTACCAACTTAATATCGGAGAGACCCGTAATAATACACACTGAGCACAGTGCCGAACCACAGGGCCACGTCCTGCGAGATTGTGACACGAAACTTTCACACTGGTACGCCCACAGTACGCGCGAAGGTCCAATACCAATATCATAGAAATAACCCGTGAAAGCGTCACAGTATTTCCAACACCTCCACATGGATATCTTTCGAAGTTCCCATCCCACATATGACGATCTCGTGGTCTGTGGCAACTCGCTTGTACGCGCCGTCTTGCTGTTGCAAAAGTAGAAGCGCACTAAAAGGCTGTCTCAAGAGGACGATCAACTCCAAAGCCCTTGTGTACAGGTCAGGCGGAGCGGAAGGGGCCTCCTCTATGACCGGTGGGTAGACTACATCGACACCCAGTTCTGAGTTCGGCACTGGCGCATCCGCTATACCCTCCCAGGGCGTGGTTACACCATAAGGGTATTGAAGTGTATGAACCCTCAAGTCCGCAAACACCAATCTCCGTGGTTCCTTCAGCGGAAGTGTGTCCTCTGTCGTGAACTGGACATCCCCCAGTCCAACTGTCTCTGCATGATATACATTCGCCTGCTCTTTTTTTAGGCTTGTCACGCGGGACACAATGCATGGGAGGTGGAGGCGGAAGTGCGCAAATCGCACCGGCTGCAGGCGGGTAATCCGGCCGTAAATGACTAGTGCATCGTTAAGTGGGACGACAGCCTGCATCTCGTCTGTGCGTCTCTTCAGTTCGTCACCCTCTAGGCACGATGGAGCGAACGGGCATTGACTATAAACGGTCGGAGAGCTTGGAAGACAGCTGTTGCACGCAGATGATTTGCCGGTCCACATGAGAAGGGTCACTTGACCAGTACGTGTCACGATCTCTTGTAGAACGCGTCCATGCGCAGGCTCCCTTTCATCTTCGGCTAATTGGCCCACCATCTTCTCAAGTGTTTCCCCGACTTCCTTTATGCATCCAGAACTGTACAGAGCTTGGCACCGAAGCTGCCACGCAAGGTCCTTGAGGCTATCAAAGTTCCAGTTGAATATCTTTCAAGGGGGTAAACATATATGACCCTACAACGCTGAGAGACGAACTGACGAGGGAAATGGTCATCAAAGGATTAGAGCCGTCGGGGGCGGATTTGCTATTTGCATCCTCGAGCAGTTTCACCGCATTCTCGTAGTCCCCTTGTTTCAGGTACATGTTCACTAGGACCTGATATCAACAATCAGCAATGATGGATCCCGTTTGCAATCGCATGGCTACCTGGGAGTAGCGACTGTCATTGGCAGCGGCGATCAAACCACGAAGACGAGATACTGCTTGTTTCCGTTTGCCGCACATGAACACGAATATAGACTGAGTAGAAAGAAGTTGAGTCGTAACAGTAATGGATACAATAAGTCAAACATGACGCACCTTGACAACCAAAAGAAGCATGTTATCGTTCGGGTCTCCGTCACGAAACACCAAGTCAAAGTCATCAAGGGCGACCTCTTGATTGCCCGTGCCAATGAGTGCGAGGGACCTCGCAATGTGACCTATAGATGACTGTTTTATTTCGAGAGACTTAAGACAAAATCCCGTGAGTGTGCCGTTGGGAGAATCAAAGAGTTAGAAGATACTACCAATTCCGCGTCTTCGATTGCTGTTTGCCATTCCCCCAAACGTGAGCGCACAAGAGATCTCGCCGCAAGCGCGAAATGGCTGGGATTGGAATAATCCGTAATCTCTTCAGACAATATCTTCTCTGTACTCGTCGGGTCGTTTTCCATCCACGATTTAAGCACGGTCTTGCTCACTTGGATGAGCGGAATGCGAGAAACCCGCGAATCACAGAGGTAAGCTTGGGGAAGAAGACCAGAAAGACTGTGGATTGTAATTCCATTCGCGGTTCCGCAAGCAAGGTACATCCCATCATGGGATATGGTGAGACAGCCGACTCTTGACGCATGAGTGACGATAGTGCCAATCTGTTGGTGTGAGGCGCAGTCCCAAAAGGAGACGGATGAATTGGCGGAACACGCAATGAATCGACCGTAGCTGACTATAGAGGTGTTGTTGTCGCCGGTGTGGACGGACCAATCTGAGAGAGAAGATGTAGACGTATCAAAGTGGTTGATCTTGCCAGAGGTGGCGATAAACAGCTGCTTTCCGTCAAACGACCAGGCGAGCGGTGTAACCGGCGCCCCAGTGACTTGAATCGAGACTTGGAACACTTTATTTCCTGAGGCGTCGAAGATACCGACGAAACTATACTGATACGTGGCTGTAGCGATTCGACTGCCGTCTGGAGAATACTTGACACCGATGACGGGGCCGTCGAGGAGAGGCGGAATGATTCGGGAACCAGACACGATGTCGAAAATCCGGACTGTCTGGTCTTCCGATCCAGAAGCAATTCGCGTGGAGTCGCTTGACACGTCGAGCGTATAAACGTAATGGGAATGATCTGAAATTTCGATCGCTTTCTGGTGCGTGACCGCATTCCAGACGATGACCTTGTTTCCAAGGTCACCGCTGACTATCCATCGGCCATCCATCGACACGACGGCAGCCCAGACATTGCCCCTTGCTCTCATTATCGATGGATTGACCTCACCACCATCGACCTTCCACTGACGAAGGTCACCTGAAGTCAGCGCGCCAACAAGATGCCCACTGTCTGGATTGAATGAGACGGACTGAGCTTTTCCATTGTTGATTGGGATTTCAATTGCATTTTGATCTGTGTTGTTGCTCAAGTGTCAAGTCCAGAATTCAAGTAGTAGCACGAACCTGTCATATTGACAATGGCCTGGGTACTCGGCGAATGGTGGTATCGTGCAGCCGTGGGCTTGCACGTTGCAGATAAGGATCCAGGCTATAATCCCCGCCATAATTCCCCGACCAAATCCAATGATGCACGTGTATTAGGAACGGACCCAAACTTGGCTTCAACTCTGGACAGCTAGCCACTTCAACTTTGCATCATATCACACACTAGAAGATGCATACAAACAGCACGTTGCCAGTCCGAATCGCCGAAAGGGTCCGCAAAACGGACTTTTCGAAAGTATGCAGTTGTGACATGTACTATACTACGGTAGACCAAGGCTTGCTTCAGTAGACAAAGAAAGGGGTTCATAAGTAATGCTTCTATTCCCCTGCCAGCTTTAGCAAGGAAAAATGCTCGACTCTTGCAACCTAATTTGGTTAGTTCAGGTCCATGTCCTATAGTTCGCCTACGTCCACCAATCGCAGCCCCCAAACAGACCTTCAAACGACTGTTAAACGTGACGTTATTCGACCACTTTGCAGATTGGTAGTGACGCTGAGTAAGCGAGGTTAGATATATCATACATGTGCCTTTTGCACTCCTCACAGCCGCAATCACCACCACCGCCGTGTCACCTCACCGATTACCGACTCATCGACATCCTTGACGCCAACAACGGCGGGCTTCATACGTACATTGCTAACTCGCACACAGGCCTTGGGACGAGGGTAACTTGCGTAATCCATTCACGGCGAATGATAGCCGTTCGTCGAAAAACTTGCCAGCGGCCCTTAAGTCACAGCACAGGGCTCAAGTACTGTCCTTATTGGTCGTATAAGCTGGCGCAGACACTCCTCCAAGCCCCAGCGCTCCCCTCGAGCCATCCCCTTATCTCCTTCTAGAAGGTACATCTGAGAATGGCTACCCCAGACACCCGTGAAACGTACCACCAGCATCCATCCCAGTACGCCGCTGCCGACTTGGATACCCATCATATACACTCCTCCAGGACACCCAGCTCCGGGAGCACTGACCTCCTTCTGCTACCGGATGCGTCATCCAGAATTCCGCGGTCTCAGACTATTAGCCCAACGTTCGTGCCCTCCCCCCTCAACCCCAACTCAGTTCACCCGTCTATGCCTACCCCCATATTCACCCGCTCCCATACCCAACCGAGACAGAGTATGATCTTCAACCGAATCCCTTCCGAAGAATCACAGGCCCTTGCTTCCCAGCCTTCTTCTATCACCCCGAAGCGCACTTCCATGCTCCTCTACCGCTTGGCTGATGAGGAACAGCAGCCCATTCCATCTGCTCAACACTTAAACCGCCATTCTCTTGTGTCTAATTCGGGAGATTCCGTCTTCACAGTGTCGTACGACTCAAAATACCCGTCTGGTGCTCATACCCCGCAAAAGTTTGTGCCCTATCCGTTTGATCCCAGTCTCCACATAGACACTCCTGAAGATGACGACGCGTTACATGATCCATCTGACAACACCCCGCTTTACACTTCTTCTCGAATCGCTCTCCGGGGTTACTTGAATATCGGCGTTATGATCTTGGTCATCCTGGCCTTGTTACTCCTCTTTATATTCTATCCCATATGGCACTATGTCATTCAAGGAAACGGTACAGTTCCGTGACATTGAATGTAGACCCGGACGTACTTGATTTATTAGTATGCGCCTCGCCTCTCCTATTCTAAACCCGGCTGATTCCTTTTTTTCCTGCGATAGTCTCGGATTTCATTTGCATCGCCCTCAATCTGTACACCTGACCAAGCTTGTAAGCTCACCATGATTATTGACTATATCGTTACCGTTGGCCAGAGGTATTCGATCGACGAGATCCTACTTACACTCCTTTCGTCGCATCACCCACCAGTGCACCCACAGTACCATCGCCGCTTGTTGTACCTTCACTTCTCACATCACACCGAACTCCTGATGGCGTAACTTTGCCTGATGGTCGTTTGTTACATAGTACATATTGCTGTTACCTTTTCATCGAATCGGTTGTGTTATGGACTACGCTTTTTCACTAGACAATGGTAGGGTAACTACTGTCGGCACATTCGGAGCATACTTTGTATCGGCCGATCCAAACTTTTGGCGGTTTCCGAAATGTTCCTGTGACCAAGCGACCAATGCCCCCACAGCGAATGTAACGCAATTCGCGTACCTCATGGTCTCCACCGCACACTGCCCTTGCCTTCCTCGAATTCTCCTTCCAACCGAGCGCCATTACACTTTTCTCTATCCCTAACCTAATATCATTCATCCTCGAAACCCATGGAATACCTTCAATCGCTCGCCAGCCACCTGTCCAAAGTCATTGCGATTCGCGAAAAATGCCCTGCTGAGATCTGTGATTCAAATTTCAGACAAGGTTTAGGCTCACGCCCTTATTCAGAGGGTCATGCGCCCTCACTCGGACCTTCTACTCCTGCCAACAGTGAAGTACTAGCACACGCACGCCGATGTTTCAGACATGCTCCAGTTCGTCGTCCATAGCTTGACGCCCGCATGCACTTTTTTTTCTTCTCGCTCACATTCTTTTTACTTGTAGCGCAAACGAGAGAGACGCACAGGGACCGTCGGTGGTAGACGGTCGTCGAGCAAGAATGCAGTGCAGATCATGAACACGTTGGACAGGGTCGTTCAAATGCACGCTGCAAGGATCAGAGGACGGACGGCGAGTCCGACAGCTATGCAGGTTCTTCGGTTCGTCACCCTCGTTGATGCGACGGGCCGGGAACATCCGATACTCATGCAGTGCTGCACGTCGTTTGAGGTGAGGCCATCCTGCTGTGCGCGCGGCTTTGATGATGACACTGGAGCGTGTAGCAACTCCGGGCTGTTCTCGGTGTGGTATTGAAGAGCAGGTCTCGCGATGCGCTCATTCAGAAGCGGTACCTCGACGCAGGCTTGTATGATCTGTCGATCGATAAGGGTGCATGTGTCATCCAAGTGACCGGCGAGCCTGACAGATGGCCAAGTATCGATGCTGGAACGAAACTCATTATGCGCGTATTGTTTCAACAGAAGCAGCCTCCTTGCAAGTCCTACAAGTGCCAATTGTGCGGTGCTCCGAATAAGGTGGACTGTAGACACCCTACAGACCGGTTCGGTTGGCTCACAGAGGGTTCTATCGATTGGTAAGCACCATCTTCGTCGTTGCCTGGCAAGGTTAATTCACTGGGGGAGTAGTGAGGAATGCGGTGGGCGCTTTCAGATCTTGCTCGAAAAGAAGAACGGCAAGAAGTCGATTGCCAAAACGCCCGAAATAGACGACGATACTCGAGCGTGTATACGCAATTTCCGTGTGGATACTATCGTGCGTTCTCCTGAGATCGAGTGCGTGAATTTCGACTGACGCTCGTTGACAGAAGGTGTGTGTTTCCTCTGATTGGTCAACGTTGACCCTGACCCTCTGATCCCCTCGCAGCCGGTGCGCTGTTCTTCATTTGCATCTTTGTCTCTGTAGTAACAGGGTGTTTCGCATGAAGAAACATGTTGCATTCTGCGCTAAGGGTAGCGAAGAAATACATGAAGCCGACGATTGGGATCGTAGCCCTGTACCAGTCGCGCCGCCACTTACTTATGGGTCTGTATCGCTCTTCGTCTCTCACTGCCCCAAATCTCAATGAATCTACCAGGGATCTTCTCGAGCTCAAAGCACTCCAACGTGATCTATACCTAGCACCCCAAGTTCCTGATCGCTCTTCTATTCTTTTGCCACGCGTGCCTATACCTCTTTTGCGCCTCAATCCATGACACGTTTTGTATGGTCGTTGAATGGACATCGGAGGGCTGAGAAAAGATTTGGAATTAGCGTGCTAGTCCGGTTCTCAACCAATGTGATTTCTTTTTTTCTCGTACACTCGTGGATTATATATTATAGATGTACAAGTTTTGGTCACCTCGCTTTCTACAAAGGGCATCTAAGTCTTTCGTAGCATGATGAGTTCAACCTCTAATACACAGTGATTCGCACTCCGCACTGCGTTCGGCATCTCGGCAGCTAGATTAGGAAATCGATATTGTCGAGACCCCTCGGCCAGCGACTTAGGTATACAATTTTACAAGAAATAATCCGAATGCCTGTACATGGAACAGCGAGTGAATCCGAGCTCACCACAGCTAGGGAATTGCACAGATGTGAACCACCCGCGCGGGTACCGAATGGGGGCGCCGCTGGGGGGGCTACCTATACTGGACACCCGTACCTCTAGGTACCTGTCCCTACCACCACGACAACGGGCGACAGCGCGCAACAATGGAGTGCCCATTACTGCTGCACCACGATAACCCCAAAAGTGTAGGAAGCACGATGGCCCATCCAACTGCCCACCCAAGGACGACGACCAGGAGCAACACAACGGTTTGCTCACCACCGCACCACAACGACGAGGGAGGTCGAGGGAAGGGGTGGTTCCGTAATGCAACGGTGCGCCGATCACTACCGCATTATGATACTGACAATGACCACACCGCCGTCGATGTGACAACGACAACGCGACGGTCACGATGCACAACCGTCATGTTGTCGTCATTGCACCTCGCCCTTTACCGGTGACGCATATGCAACTCCCTCTGCCCAACTCATCACCTTGTCAGCTAATCGGCTCCGCTCTTCCTTCGCCTTCTTCTCCTCTGCCTCTCTCCAAAAAGCCCGTACTTCATCTGGTCGCCACAAAATATATGGTAGGATCATAAGGTCAAACCAGCCGTCGCGGTCATCAGCCGCGCGCTTCTTGCGTTCAGACGCGCGCTCCTGACGTGCACGACTCTGTTCGTCCCTCCTCTCATCTTGGGCGACCCGCCTTTCAACGATTGCCTGATGATCCGCCTGAGCCGCATTTCTGATCCCGTTTGGGTAAAAGGTAGCCTTCCACCCACCAAGCGTCTCTCGCAGCGACTTGGAGGAAAAGTGAAGCTGTACGGCTTGTGCATAAACGGCATCGAAGAGGATATCGGGAGGCCATTTGTCGCGAGACATCCGGACTGGAGATCCTACAGGGAGATTGGGATTTCCGAGATAAAACTGTTTGTTAGGGACGAAGAGATGTGCGGAACACCTTTTCTCTGTCGGTGAAGCCGTGGGGTCAATGTCCGTTGTGTCCATGGCAAAGTTGGGGGTCTATTCATCGGAGCCATCAGACTTTAATAAACCAACAAAAAAACCGCGCACCACCAAGAATGCAACATGCTGACCAAAATATGCGTGAGCTATCTTATTTAGAAGAACACCGTTTCGAGTATCATCAATGTCATTCACAATATCGTTTCCAGTGGCGTCACGGCTGCGATGCTGTGTATAGGTCCGTATGTACTGCGGTACGATAAGTAAGAACACGTTAAGAGTATGATTTCATACCTCATCCCCTTTGCTATGGGGCAGGAGATGTACGGCGTCGCAAGCAGACTCCTCATAGCCTGTGAGAACACACGTACCATCCCGCTCTACGATATCGCTGCGGAAATTGTCCCTCCGAGTTGTAGCAATGCTAGAAGTGATGTGCGTGCGGCCCATGTCAGGATCGATTGGGAACATCCTTTGCCGCTCGACGTCGCTGATGTGATAGAACAAATCGATGGACTGGGATGGGAGATCGAGGTCATAATCCATGTGCTGCGTGGCATCGCGGCTGAATGAAAGGAGACCCTGTGCACCGACGACAACACCGGTTGCGTAACGAATCCATTTGAAGGGTTTCAGTGAGAATTGAAGTGTGGTGAGAATGTCAGTTGGAAAGGTAAGGCAATGAACCCATTCCCAACTTTCAGAAGAGGGCGGTTGAAGCTGCGCGAAGACTTGGATCTCTGGCGTAGTCGTCATGATGTGGTCTCTCGTAAGCCGCTTAAAAAGCTTACCTAATTTTGTGAGCGGGAAGACCCAACTCAGTCGGGAGTTACCGAGCTCTACACCAAAACCTTATCTAAGCTTGCCCGAGGTGTAATCTCAGTGATAAATGCCTGTAATGCCAACGTCGATGAAATCGTCAATCAGCTCACCACCAATGAGGCTATATCATTGATTGTTGGTGGAGTCAATTTTTGGAACACTTGCGAGATACCTCGTCTGGGAATACCGACCATCAGAGTCTGTGTTGGTGTTTCTTGATTCTCTATTTTTCATCCTCCACTCATGGTTCAACGTTCAGCGACGGCCCAAACGGCGAGCATGCTTTCCCGTCACACGTTCCTTTGCACTAAGCCATATTCAGGCATCAGAGGAAACCACTTCTTCATAAGTACTCCAAGTGTCCTCCCTGTCCAACCACGCTTGGTGCGACAGGGGACAAAGACCTCATTGAGGAAGCCAGATTGATACCTCTCGCGAGCGAAGCCAAGCTGAAGGCTGTTTCTCGCCCCAACCTGCCTGATACTGAGGGTGGCATCTCAAAACGGCTCATGCATACTGGCAATACCTCATGGAACGCTTCGACGAAGCTACGAAAACTTCTAAGCTACTGGAAGTACGGGGCACACTTGGTCTACTCGACAACCCGTACAACGTGGCACTGCAAGTGGCTGCGCAACGCGCCACAGTCGAAGACTGTCATGAACACACGCGTCGAAAGTCGAAGAAGACGCCAACCAGCCAGGGATGAGTGGAAGAGAGGGTTGAAAAGACACCGAAGGGCCAGAAGGACGAGAAATGGCGGAAGCACGGCCACGGAAGACCACTGCGCAGCCATAGTCCAGCCCCGACCCCAAATGGCAGTCAAGAATGTCAGGAAGGCTAGCGAAGCCAGCGTAAGCCTCGCAACTCGAGCGAGCAGCATTCTACGACAACACCGCTGACGACGCGAACCCGCACGTAAAATGCGTAGAGCCTACAACGCCAGCGGATGAATCGCACGACACACCACAGGACCGGCCATATGCCAAGCGGACCGCAGACCTCAACGAAGTAGTCAATACCGTCAAAACGACAGAGACGAGGGACACCAGTGGACAAGTAAGCGTGATAGCAGACCTGGATAACGGAGACCCAGACTGCATCGCACACACCGCCAACCCAACGCATGACCGTACGACCGCCAAGTCTAACACCTGCGGCGAAATCCCATCACCACTACCACCACTACCACCACCATCACTTCATACCGGCGAAGCGAGTGCGTCGAGCGTATCGCACGAACACCCAACAATCACGCCAGGTGACACGCGTCATCCAAACGTACCGCCAGAGCCACCCGACGCAGCTTATAGCGCGAGGGAAGGAGGCGGTCACCAAGGTGGCGACCATGGTGAGCTGGTTGCAGGGGGTGTAGACGACAAAAAGGAATCGGTTGGACCTACTGTACCACCGGATATCGCAGAGGAAAGCGCACAAGACCCATGCGGCGAAGCGAACAGACCCGTCACGATAGAAGTTGGAACCGACGGTAATATCGTCAATAGACCAAATGCAAGCGTCACAATCGGAGCGCAGACGCAGGTAACAAGGAGGCCGAGGAAGAGCGCCCAAGCGCACCCATTGAGGGGGAGCATGGATTGCCCAGAACCGCACCGTGGATGAACTCAAGTTTTACATTCGCTGGACATGGCCTTGGGGTCATTATTTCGTCGTATGTGATACCCTTTTTCCCGTGACACGTCCTCACTTCATCATAGGTCATCAGCGTGTCGATATTAATTCTCAGTAAGTCATGCAAATACGTTGAACCGAGTCGATCGAGGGGGAGAGATCGAGCACAATGGAGAGTGTATGATCGACCACGGCGACTGAACCAAATGGTCAGCCCACCTCGGCAGACGGCGACAACATACCTCTGGCACCACCTGAACCTCCCATACCACCTGACGAAGCCGTACCACATAGCGAATGCCCCCAGAGCTTTGAGCTCGAGGAGGAGTACGTGATATCTGCGAAGTACGAGCCCAACAGCTCTGAACTTGAAGCGGTCGATACGGCCACGGTAGACGGTGACGAAGACAGTCGAAACCGACCTAAGGCAGCGACGAACGCGTTAGAACACCAGCACGAACGGCTACGGTCGAGTCGGGAGTCGAAGCGCTTGCGTCGAGAGGGTCAAGAGGTGTCAAGGACATCGATAACGTGCCGACGAAGCTGTGGAACGCATCAGAACGTGTCAGCAAGCCAGTAGAGCGAATTCAGGAGGAGTACTCACCAGAAAACCCTCCAGACGATTCGGGCGACTCGGACCACAAAGCCATCGGTCCAAACGACTTACCTAGACCCCAGGCACACGCCGAACGCGCCGAGACCACGTGCACCAGCAATATGAGCGTGCCACGTCGCAAAACAGAGCCAAGAGGCCACCTGGAGCGAAAAGTCAGCCTACGCGATCCCAAGTGCAAAACGGACGTGCCAGCCGATACCAACGGCACCCACAGCATCATATAACGTCCCAAAAGCGGCGACGGCCCATGCGACGCCGGAACGATCGCGCAGAGTCGAAATATGGCGCTAATGATGAAGGGCGAGAGAGGCGAGGTGAGAGGCAATGAGGGTGATGGATACCGCCAAAGCGATGCAAATGGCGATGAAACCGACGGGGAAGGATGCTGGATGAATGGCGCAACGAGTGGCGCACGCCACGACTCGAAACGACTCGAAGCGCAGTCGCTAGCTAAAGACCACGCAAGTCAGCGCCGACTCGACGAGCGGCAGGATTTGACGGGGTACTTCTCACCACCCCTTGTCGTTGCTTGCCCAGGGTTGGTCTCTCAAACATCATTGCAGCTCACCACGAAGAATTTCACGGCATTTGTACCGAACGCGATACACAAGTCTGGTAGCCCAGGGAACGGCGTTGGACAACGGGGACTGGTATACGTCAACATTCTTGTCAACTATAAGACATCAGCAAATTCACTGTGTTATGTACAGAACTGGACAAGTGATCACAGATCCCACAGTGCCATGGCAAGGTCCCCTATTGTGCACTCAAGCTACAGATACAATACAGAGCTACAGCCTGCACAGCTATCCAAAAGCCTGTATAGCATTGTATAGCTCAC
>JBBPUD010000193.1:0-40451 GCA_038094475.1 Phylloporus aff. rhodophaeus | reverse complement strand
CTGTTCCATTATATCCATCGACCTTGTTTTGTTCAACATTAGACCAATACGCAGAGGTGACTGATCGGATGATACTGACATGGGGCGCCTGACAAAGTTGGCAGAGTTGGAACCAAAGGACCGGGTATGCAACACCTGATGAACCAGTTTCCGTCTGGGGGGGTGCTTGGCCTTCTGGTGCGCTAATCGACCTTCGTCCGTGGTAAAGTCTCGATCGCAGTACACGCACTCGAATGTAGGGTGCTTGGCCTTCTGGTGCGCTAATCGACCTTCGTCCGTGGTAAAGTCTCGATCGCAGTACTCGCACTCGAATGTAGCTGAGTGCTTGGCCTTCTGGTGCGCTAATCGACCTTCGTCCGTGGTAAAGTCTCGATCGCAGTACTCGCACTCGAATGTAGGTGGGTGCTTGGCTTGCTCGTGGGCCGACCGACCATTGGCCGTTTTGAATTCCTGATCGCAGTATTGGCATTTAAAGAAGGGATGCTTGGTTGTCGTGTGCTGCTGGAGGCCCTGCTGGGAGCAGAAGCCCTTTTCACACCTTCCACAACGAAGAGGATAGGACTTGTGGTTTCCAGATCTGTTATGCTGTGGGGCGGGACGAGTGAACACTACGAACAAGAAACACTTATACTAACCATCCGTAGGGCGTCATCAGTCTTGAACTGACGATTGGGACACCAGGGACAGGTAGGCATTAATGTCGTACAATCCAAGATCGCTTTCACACGGTTCCATCCTTATCAATGTCCCGCTCGTCTTACCCTCACCGGTTTACTTGTCACATCGCTCTCGATATCGACTCTCTTTTTTGTTTCTTACCCTCAGTTCTCTGTCATCTCGCCACCTTTTGCTATATCACCCCACCAAGCCCATTCATGTATCTCTTCCTTGTTCGCTCGCTGACACTGATCAACTATGTTTGCAACTATCCGAGCTCACTCTGGACGCACATGCGTACGGAGAACACAGAGAGTTCTGAGTAAAGGAAATGTTGCGTGACCTGTGGTCATCTGTAGTCGAACCCATTGCCTCCGTTGCATGCCGCAGGTCCCTACCGGAAGGGTCAGAAGAACTTTATGGATCTCTACGTATCTTCGTACGCTCCGTCTCTCTCCGGACTTATTCGTACGCACGAGCGTGTTCATGCTCAGAAAAAGGCTCGCGAGGCTACTGGAATAGCGAATGCGATTTCATTTGTGGCTACTCCCGAGTGCATACACCAACCTTGGGGAGTTAGTCACGAAATCCAGAGGATTCGTGACAAGACGGGAATGCCCCTGGGTGTGGACTTTGAGAGCGTCACAAGCGATGCTTCGACTAGTGTAGGCGCAGTTCAAGCATTCCGAGATCACCACTGGGTCCATATTGCCTGTCATGGCGCGCAACATGCAACAAAGCCATCATGCGTATCATCCAGGAACGTTACAAAAACTCCAGTTTGCGTTTCTGTCTGCGTGCCATACCGCAGTTGGGGATGCGTCGACGCCGGACGAGGTGCTCCACCTTGCGGCTGGTATGCAGTTTGCAGGGTTTATCGACGGGGTGATTGGGACGCTATGGAGGGTGGACGATACGGTTGCTCATCGGTTTGTTACTCGGTTTTACCAGGAAATGTTCAAACGCCCTACGACAGATTTCGAGCATGTAGCTGAGGCGCTGAACGCTGTAGCGGTGGAGTCAGCCGATGAAGTGTCATTGGAGAAGCGGACTGTCTTTGTTCACATCGGAATTTGAGGGTTTTCAACGACGTAGGTTTCTTTTCCTTTCTTGTAGAAGTTCACGTTTATGTCGTCTTCTCAAACATCGAGTCTGGTTGTATTACTATGTTCTGACTCTTTGTAAAATACACAGAGGCTTCTTCATTATTTCGCATTCCTTCATATGTACATGTCGTCTTGGATTTTGTACTATATCTTAGCTGAATGCAGTCATGTGGGGGAGGGACGAGTACCGGTCTCTCCAATGCGAATGTACGTCCATGATTCATATACAATCAAGTTGGACTACGCTTGCATATGCGATATGGCAAAAGGTATGTATATTTAAGTGATATACACTTGTGCAGAAAGCATGGTGGAAGGTATCCGAGTGTTTGCTAAGATGTATCCAGCTACACTCTGGGAATCATTCTAAGCCAATAGATCGAGTTTGAACAGGCAGTAGAGTAACATCGCGCTGTGACACACAGGGCACTCCGACCTTGCAACGATTGCCTGCGTGATACACCTATGACACAAGTTGAGACGTTAAATAGATGTAAAAGCGAGACGCACCGTTTACAAAACAAGTGCCCACAAATGGTCGCCGTCATATCCTCGCAAGGATCCCTGAAGCAAATCCGGCAATGCAGACGGTGCGCTGGTGTAGATGTCATTGCAGCCTCATTCCTGCGCCAAGACACGTCTCGCGACTCGGCCAAGGATGACTGCGACGACGACCTCAACGTCGTCCGATCCGATTGCGCAATCCACATCGCCCGGTCCTCTACACGCCTCGGGTGCTCACCCAACATGACCGAATTCTCGTCCGATATTGCACTGCAGTCCGTCAGTTCCTGCAAGCCGGGAGAGCGGCCGACGTACGTCGTGTAAGAGATAGAAGTGGCTGACGAGGGTGGCCTGTCGAATGCATGCGGCGGCCAGCACTCACGACCAGCATCACTCCCGTGTTCTGTAGGTGTCGGTGACGAAGAGGAAGATTGGTGTGCCTCCACCTCAACCAATGTTACCGCCAGGGTAATTTCACTAAGATTGGTCTCAGATGGTGTCGTTGGTTGGAACTCTCCTTCGCCTAGTTCCACAAGCAACGTCTCTCGGGGTTCGTCACTCGGTCCTAGAAGACTGCTACTCTCCTCGACACGCGCGGGATCAGGTTGATTCGAGGGTGATGGTAAAATACTCTCCCGTCCCACTCCGGTATCTGGCTAATGATAAGGAATGAGAACGATGGTGACACGCTATTTGCCATGTGGCACTGACGTCAACATTTGCATCCGCATCCCCTGGATCAACAATCTCCGCACTTGGACCGTGCACGAGCTTGACGTGCTGCGAACAATGTTAGAAACACCTGCAACTCCATAGGCAGAATTAAACCTCATCCATGTCCGTTGCATCCCTCTCTCCACGGCCACACATAGGACATGTCGGATGCTCAGGTGAGTCCCTGTAATGGGACTCAAGATCGTCTTTTTCGATGACGGCGCCATCGCAGTCCCAGCAGACGACAACTAGATGGTCCGACGCCACATGCTGACGAAAAGATTCGATGTCAGTATCACCGAAACAGTCATGAAACGCACCATACTGAGGGACACGTCATCAGCAAAGGATTTGTCGCACTTGCCACATGACGGGTGAGTCAATATATGTTCCTGCATCATCTCGTCTGAGCAGCATCGAACAGGACAAAACTTGCATGTCAGCCCGGGACCTGCCAAGTGCTTTTGAAGCGAGGCTTCATCCTCGAATTGACTAAAGCATAATGAACAATGGGGTCGGAGCGTGGGTGTGCGAGGTGCGCAGACGTGATTCTGGAATGCCTCTTCTGTTTCAAAGACCCTGAGGCAGGGTATGCAATGGAAAATACTGTTGTGAAGACTCGAAGAGTCATCATCGACATCTCCGCTGGCAGAGCGCAAGACTTCTTCCCCTTCTACTACCGAATGTGACGAATGAGATGAGGAAATAGTCAACTCTTGCTTTTCATCCATGGACTCCTCGGTAGTGTCCGTTGACCTTGTTCCGTCAAACAACATTAGACCAATCCACAAGGATGACCAACCAAATGACACTGACGTAGGGCATTCGACAGAGTTGTTAGGGTTAGCACCGCAGGACCGCTCGTGTTCGTCTTTGGCGTCTTGAGTCGAGTACTTTAACGAACAATAACTGCACTGGATGTGCAGCGTCTGGTTGACTGACTCCAAATTGGAGTGGTGCTTGGCCCTCTCGTGCCTCAAGCGTACTTCGTCACAAAGATGAGGAGAATTGTAATAGATACATTTTACCCTCTTTCTATGTTGCCAAAAATCATCTTCAGAGGTGAAATTGCGACTACAAAAGCGGCACTTGTAGGTCTGGTGTTCGTCATCTTCGTGTTGGTTCCGAGCGTTCTCGGAAAGAAATTCACAGTTACAGTAGCGGCACGCAAATGTGGGGTGCTTGACCTTTTGATGGGTCAGCCGTCCTTCGTCTGTGGCAAACTCCCGATCGCAGTATTCGCACTTGAATGCGGACACCTGCTTGGGTCGTTCGTGGGCCAACTGACTGTTGTTCGCCGTGAATTCCTGGTCGCGTTCAAAGGAGGGATGCCTATCAATCGTGTGCTGCGCGAGGGCTGGCGGGGACTTCAGCACTTTGCCACATATTCCACAAGGATGAGTAGAGTCCTTGTGTTTTCCAAAGCTGTTATGCTGGGGAGTAGAGACGTGCAGGTGAACATCACGAACGACACAAAGAGACTCGACACCAACCATCCGGAGGCTGAGATCGTCCTTGAAGGAACGGCCGGGACATCGAGGGCAGGTGGTCATTGGTGCACAATCCAAGTTCCCTTTCGCACGAGTTCACAAGCCCTAGAGCCACGATGTATGGGTTGATGTAGATAGCTGTGCATTAATAGCTCTAGCCTTATCAACGTTGTGATCCAGCTCCCCCTTTGTCACCTTGTCTGGATTGTGTCTCTTCCTTGACCATAGCATGACCCGCAAAGGTGTGTCCATGAGGGCACGCTCTCTGGACGAGGTTCACCCGGTCATCGACTGCCTTGAATTCAGAGACCCGAAACTGAAAAACGAGATATTAACCAACACCTATTTTAGGGACAACAAGGGGACCAATGGAAGCCTGCCGTGGCCAACGGCGGGAAACACTGAGAGTCGGACGAGCGGACGAGCGAACTGGACCACGCTCTGTTGGGGTGACTAGGATGTATGGGTACAAGGGACTCTAGGGCACGTGACTAGTAGGCTTACAACCAATTGACGTGCATAGCTCGTTACGACACATACCAACAGTGAGATGTCCCATTGGACGGAATCTTCAAAGGTCATAGTCGCGTCAGTGAACGAAGCTAACTTGAAGCCAAGCACAACGGGAGACGGGCCATTCATGGGAAATGTTGCTGATAACAATCGAATTGATGATATTGGAGCTACAGCATACACGGTACAAACATATTTAAATGATTTACACTTGTGCAGAAAGCGTGATGCAAGGTATTCAATCGTTCTAACTTCTAAACCAATAGATCAAGCTTGAACAGGCAGTACAGCAACGTCGCGCTTTGACACACAGGGCACTCCGACCTTGCAACGATTGCCTGCGTGATGCACCTGCGGAACAAGTTGAAACGTCATTAAACATATGTAGAAACGCAACGCACCGTTTACAAAACAAGTGCCCACAAATGGTCGCCGTCATATCCTCGCAAGGGTCCCTGAAGCAAATCCGGCAATGCAGACGGTACGCTGGTGTAGATGTCGTCGCAGCCTCATTCCTACGCCAAGACACGTCTTGCGACTCGGCCAAGGATGACTGCGACGACAACCTCAACGGCGCTAGGTCCAACGATGCGCTCGTTGCAACCGACACCGCCCGATTGTCATTTGTATACTTCGGAATCTCGTCTGCCGACATAAACACAATCGAGTTCTCGTCCGATGTCGCACTGGAGTCGATCAGTCCCTGCGAGGCGAGCAAGGGGCAAACGCACCTGGTATCAGAAACTGTATCGGAAACCGAAGTGGCGGGCGAGGACGGCTGATCTAGCACGATATGTTGACGTATGTTCACATCAATGGACCGCAAGCACATCTCTTGGTGTTTGTCGCCCGATCCCGGGGAGCCACTACTGTTCACAACAGACGACGCTTGCACGCGACCAAGTTGCATCAAAGGTGACGGCAAAACACTCTGCCTGACCACCCCGTACCCAGGACTCCCACCCCTCTGATAGTATGAAACCCCCTTGAGCACCGTATCAACATGCTATTCTGACACTCACCTCAACCTGCACGTCCCCATGGGCCGCATCGGTATTGATTTCCGCACTTTTTCTGTGCGCACGTTGGAGGAGCTGCGAATCAGATTAGAACTGTGATTGATCCTATGGATAGAATCAAACCTTATCGGTTTCGGATGCATCCCTCTGGTCCAGACCGCATATAGGATTCCTATAATGTAACTCAAGATCGTTGTTGGACTTCCGGCAGACCATAACTGGGTGCTGACAACAATTCTACATAAGCATCGCTGAGATTGTCATGGAACGCACCATATTGACGGCGTCCGAGTGACATCGCAATGAATCCCAAGTTGACATACCAGTCTCCTCTCGGTTTTTCTGATACAATGGCTCGCCACCAAGCTGACTAGAACCTAGTGAAGAATAGGACTGGGGGATAACTACAGAGATAATCCCGTGTCAGGATGGCAAGCAGAATAGAATGCAGAATGATACTCTTACCATTCGCATCAATGGATAAAACACTGTTGGTGGGTTGAAACTCTTTTTTTTCGACCACTGTTGATTGTAGCGACGAACGAGAGAGAGAAGCGAGCGATACTCGTTCGTCATCCACAGACTCTTCCTTGACAGTCAAGCGTTCGACGCTGTTAGCAGGGTTTGATACACAAGATCGCTCATGCTCATCCTTGGCACCTTGGTCTGAGAATTTTGACGAACAATGACCACAATGGTTTTCCTGTGGCTGCAAATTAGCCATTGCCCACTTGAAATAGTGCTCGGTCCTCTCGTGCTGCAAGCGCACGTTTGCACAAGCAAAGAAATAATCACAATAGAGACATTTAATCCAGAGACGATGATTGGCGTCTTCGTGTTGCTGGCAAGCATTTTCAGAGGTAAATCTGTGGTCACAAAAGCGACAATCAAAGACAGGATGCTCCTCCTCTTCATGCGCGTCACGGCTGTCCTCAGTCGTGAATTTGTGGTCGCAATAACGACATTCATAGGTCAAATGCTTAGCGTCCTGGTGCTGCCGCCGAGCGACTTCGGAGCTGAATTCGCGTGCACAGTAGAGACATGCAAACGTAGAGCACTTAACAAGTTTTTGGTCATCCACCGCAGATGGGTGCTTGGCATGCACGTGGGTCAACCGTGCGATATCTGTCTTGAATGCGCGATTGCAATCCCGACATTGGAAGGGAGGATGCTTATCTGCCATGTGCTGCTCGAGAGCTTGTGGCGACTTCAGCCCTGTGCCACACTTTCCACAAAGATGATTACAGTCTTTGTGCTTGCCAGAATTGTTATGCTGTAGAATGGGTTAGGTGAATTGGACCACGAACAATTAAAAAGAATCATACTGACCATCTGGAGGGCCACATCGTTCTTGAAGTGACGACCAGGACACAGGGAGCAGGTGAGCATTGTTGCAGATTCCAAGTTCCCTTTCCCACGGTTTATAGGTGTCGCGACGACGCCTGTATTACTTAAGTCCAACGCCTCAATGTCACCATCAGTGATAAGGAATTGTGTTTTGTTCTCATTGTTGCCTTTCAGCCCCGTACCGGATCACTGTGCCCATGATACCGTACATAGTCTGCCCCGTGAGTGTCCATTCCTTTCTTTCTATCGTGTGTTGATATTGTTGTCTCCGTGCTTACTACTTCATTTTGGATTCTATTCATGATATTGTTCTGTGCGCTTTCATCTCCTGAATGTGAGTCGTTACAAGTACTATGTCGTCTAAATTGTTAGGTTGGATTACTTTGAAAGACTTTGATGATACGCACGCGCAAAAGTCTCACTTCTGGACAACTCCTTTAGATCTACGTCGCCCACTGTTATCAACACCCGACAAAACATTTCTATACTCAGGAGAGGAATGCGATACACCTGGATTCCCTTGACCACGCATCATCAACGACGCATGAAAATGTGATGCCCGTCTCATTCTCCACCGGACACGACGTAAAAAAAGGGAGGCTAGAGGTTGTACGGCAACGTGGACTCGACGATCAGCCCAACGACTTAGGAATAGAACTTGACCACCACCACCGAAAGGGATTGGACTGCCCCTGCTAGAAACCCTCTTGGCAGTTCGGGTATTGGAGCCACATCTGTAGACCAGTCCTATGTAGAATGAGTCCTCAGTTAGCATGACACTCGAGACAAGTAGAGCATGGCAATTATGAATACCACAAGACTGGCAGAGTGCTTGACACCATGGGTTGAGAAATCTAACGAACAGCGACAACACCACATGGTTGGCCCAATCGAGGATATGGCAATTGCACTAGAGGCATCTACACCAGGAATGTTGACAGGTATCTTCAGAGGCAAAGGTGTGGTTCCAGTACTAGCGACAACTGTAGATCCAACTTTTTAGTGAGCCACAGAAACAACATGAGAACGTGGGATGAGCAGGTGGCAGCCGCAGCATTCTGGATATATCTTCGCACGGTTCAGCCTTATCATCAACGCTGCGCTCCCAATCTCATGCTGATTTCCTTATCCCCCTCTGTCTGAACTGATTGATGCATCGCTGCGTCTTCCGAGTCTCTATTTTTGTACTATCCTAATCGCCATACTACTCTTGCCCGAGCCATCATCTATCAAGTCGCCTGTGAGTTTGCGTTGCTATCGATCCATCAACCTCATCGTCTGATTCGTCTTTGCCTTATTTTAATCCAATTCAGCATCACTACATCTCCCCTCTCTACTCATTCAGTCCCTTGGGGTGTTTTAGTGCCAACCTTGTATGTACCTTTTGCTACTTGTCTTCCTTTAGGGCTCCTTGCGCTGTATCTGCCTCCTGGTGTCCTCTCCATAGACTTCGTACCTCACCCATTTCACATTCCCCAGTCATTGCTGTCTTAAACCTCCTGCCATCCCTTTCCCTTGTATTTGTGACCACCTGCTTTGGACATCTCATCATTCCTCTGACACCCATTTTTTTCTCTGCTTTTTTGATTACAAAAAAAAAGTTGGACCTTGAAGTTGCTCCACACAAATCTGAGGCAAGCACACCATCCTCCTTGTCTTCCTATGCTGACTCCCTCATTGCTGTCCAACCTTCTGTCTTATTCCTGGTAAGTCATACAACTTCCAGTTATTGTCAACCTGTTTGCTTTACCAATTGTCCATTGTTGCCTGCTCTTGATCCCTTCCATTGCCTGCTTATTACTCCACCCATCTGCCTATCCAACCCAGTTGCTTATCCTGTCTGCCTTGTGTCTTACATCCTTTTTACTTGGCTATCCCTCTCATTCCATTCCTCCCAGATTTGCTATCCCACCCAGATAGTT
The DNA here is from genome assembly GCA_038094475.1 of Phylloporus aff. rhodophaeus. Taxonomy (NCBI): domain Eukaryota; kingdom Fungi; phylum Basidiomycota; class Agaricomycetes; order Boletales; family Boletaceae; genus Phylloporus; species Phylloporus aff. rhodophaeus. The sequence continues at coordinate 31,179 of JBBPUD010000193.1, read as the reverse complement.
CAAATTATCCTGATCTTTCCTTGCTTCTTGCAAATGGATAGGAAAAAAAAAGAAGATGTTACATTCCAGGTTATAGGCAAGTTTCTATTGACTAGTTGATATGCTGTACAACCTGACTTCCATATACATAGTTGGTCAACTATCTTTCTTGTTGCCACTTACCAAGCAGGATATTCATGTCACTGTCAGTGTTGGTGATCTATCTAAAACAACATGTTCTGGTAAATTATCATCACACCACATGAGAGTTTCATGGAATCATCCATTTCTCTTGTGAGTATTACTATGTCCTTTGCAACTACTCTTGCTTATCTTCTACTATCACAGCACAGCACCACTCTCTGCACCTGTTACATTTGCCATATTTAGTCTCCCAGAGAGACTAACACTTGAATGGGATAAAAAACCACTGGGAAATCAAGTGGCTACTAATGTAGCCAAGCTATTAGAGGCTAGTAACCCATGGAAAAGTGAAGTTATATTTCTATAGCTACATATGGTGCCAGTGCTGATCTCTCTTAGGCAATATACCTGGATTGTCAATTGGCCCTGCAATTCTCTCTATTACATGCAGTGCTAGTGATGCCCTGGTAAGCCATATGTTTTGCTTATTCAATATATATTTCAATATTATTTTAGATTGGACTAGATGGGCATGACTGCTTTCAAGCCATGACAGAATACACAGATCATCTATATAACTTTGTAAGGCAAACCAAAAATCTGGTTTGTTTGTCCACACAAATTGAAATGGATCTGGCAATACTGGATCTTTGTTCAATGGGTGATCCAATATACATCATCATCCTGAATAATATTGCAGCTGGCTTTGCAACCCGCTATCGCCTGGATGGCAATATTATGGATCTCAATAGAGCCATTGAGATGAAGCAAACAGGGCTTAATTTTTGTCCATTGGGAGATCCAGACCATGCTGAGGCTCTTGAAGAGCTAGCTGTGTCCTTGTGGGATCACTATTGCATTCAGAAAAACAAGGGTGATCTAAAGAGACTTATGGAGATGCAAGAAAAGTGGCTTGATCTGTGTCCAATGGGTCATTCAAAGCATGCAAAAGCACTTGGAGAATATGCAAAATCCTTGTGGGAGTGCTATAATATACATGGAAATATAGCAGATCTGGACAGAGCCATAGAAATGGCAGAAAAACAGCTTGATCTTTGTCCAGAAGGTCATATTGACAACCATATAGCACTTGGACGCTTGGCATTGTACCTCAAATCACACTATGGAAACCAGGGCAATTTGTTGGACTTGCACAAAGCCATTGATCTTGGGGAGCAGTGCCTGAAACTGCGTCCACCAAATCATCCATATCATGCAGTTGCTCTTCAGGATCTTGCATTGTCATTACAAGACCGCTTCAACAAATTAAAGGATTACTCTGACCTAGATAGGGCCATCAGGTTACTAAAAGAGGCACTAGGGACCTACTCAGCCTATCACCCAGGCTTTGCATTCAATATTCAATTGTTAGCAGCAGCCATTCTTCTATCCAACTCTACCCAAAAGCCTCAAACTGCTGATCAACCACTGGATGAGGCTTTTAAGACCTATAGACTTCTGAAAAAATGTGGCCCTACTGCTTCATTACGTCTGTGGGATGCAAACCAAGCCTGGATCCAGGATGCTGAAGTCTATAATCATTCCACAGTCCTGGAGGCCTATCAAACATCACTTGATACACTGGATCACTTCACCTCCCTCAACTCCACACTGGACTCAAGACATGAGACAATGCAAGCAAGGGTGACTGATCTGGTCAATAATGCATTCTCATGTGGTGCAAGGTGTGGTGACTTTCAGAAAGCTGTAGAGCTCCTGGAGCAAGGAAGAGGAATCCTCTGGAATCAACTTGCCAGGTTTGATATTTCCGTTGCGGAATTGGAGAGCCAGGGTGCACGCGGACGTGAACTTGGGAAGAAATTCACACAATTGAGCACAGAGCTCAAGAAACATGCACAGGGAACTGAAGGCGAAGGCACAGATCCATATTGGCGGGTCCAGCAAGAATGGCAGTCTACGGTAGACGAGATTCGCCTCCTGGACGGGTTCTCACGATTTCTCTTGCCTCCTCGTTTCGACGACCTACAACGTGCTGCAGATAATGGACCCGTCATAATCGTAAATGCAAGCAAATACAGCTCCGACGCTCTCGTTATTCTCCCCGTTTGCGCGCCTGTTCATGTATCCCTTCCATGCTCAATTGCCGATGTCGACCAACTGTGTTTGCAATTATCCGAGCTAACGCGCGATGCACATGCATATGGAGAACACAGGGAGTCCTGGGTGAAGGAAATGTTGCGCGACCTGTGGTCATCTGTCGTAGAGCCCATCGCCTCCGTCTTGCAGAACGATATCCAGCTGCCTCTAGGTTCGCGTATCTGGTGGTGCCCTTCGTCGAAATTCACGACCCTTCCGCTGCATGCTGCTGGTCCATATCGAAAAGGACAAAAGAACCTTACGGATCTCTACGTGTCTTCATATGCACCGTCTCTTTCCAGCCTTATTCGTACGCGTGAGCGAGTTCGTGCTCAAAAAACAGCCCGCAAGACCGCTGGAACAGAGAACGTAACTTCGTTTGTGGCCATCGGTCAAGCACGGCCGAGTGCAGATACCCAACTAGGCGAGTTAGTCGAAGTAGAACATGAAATCCAGAGAATTCGCAACGAGACAGGCATGCTTCCGGACGTGAACTTTGAGACCGTCACAGGCGATGCGGCGACGATTGAAGGTGCCGTTCAAGCATTCCGAGATCACCGTTGGGTCCATATTGCCTGTCATGGCGCGCAACATGCAACAAAGCCATTTGACTCGTGGTTCGCTATGGGCGACGGCAAGCTCACGCTCATGCGCATCATCCAGGAACGTTACAAAAACTCCGAGTTTGCGTTTCTGTCTGCGTGTCATACCGCGGTTGGTGACGCGTCAACACCGGACGAGGTGCTCCACCTTGCGGCCGGGATGCAGTTCGCAGGGTTCAATGGGGTGATTGGAACGCTGTGGAGGGTGGATGATGCGGTTGCCCATCAGCTTGTCGCTCGGTTCTACAAGGAGATGTTCAAACGCCCAATGGTTGATTTTGAGCATGCAGCCGAGGCGCTGAACACTGCAGCCGTGGAGTTGGATGGGATGTCGTTGGAGAAGCGTATTGTCTTTGTTCATATTGGAATTTGAGTTCTCGAACACGGTAGGTTTCTTTCCTTTCTTACAATAATCTATATTGATGTCTCTTTCAGATGCTTTTCTTTCGAGTCTCCTTTTGTACTACTACGTTCTGACTGAGACAGGCTGCACATTGAAATTTTCATTTGACGTAGGTATGCGTTTGTATGATACACAGATGACTATCGGGCTACAGTTCTTGCGTTCTCGTTCGCTTTGTACTACGTATGCCTTGTTTCCGGTCCCTGGATGCGATTCTTGTACAGTAACCACTACATGGATTTACTATGTCGGGTGTTTTGTTGTTGAACAATCCATCAGTGTCCTCCATCACCAGAAACTGCGGTGATATGCACTGCAGGCGAGTCACTAGCAGGTCACAGTACATGCTCCTAACCACATACCATCATCTGCGTACGGTGGACACGAGAATATGATGCCCTTCTTGTTCATCATCATATTATGAAAGGTGACAGCCCCACGACGCCCTGGACCCATCCGGTTCTCGTGCATTCGAGCTCCTCACCTCACATTGTATAATACTAACGCTGCACTAGTGACTCAAGAGTTGAGTCAGGATGACCGTGATGCAACAATATGCCGGCCTAGACTGGACGATGATGCCGCCGAAACGTGTGATAAGCCCGGCGCAGTGCCATCGAACCGGTTCGCCAGGATGCCCCAAGCTCCTGTCCTGGCGACCCAGGGATGTCTGACGATGACCTTCCTGCGTACCATCTTAAACACTCGAGGGAGCCTCTTAACCCCATCATTTAACAAGCTTACCAAACAACAAAGGATCAGAATTCAAGGCTTCGTCAGGGTCACTTGGTCAAGAATCAACCATGAACACACATACCGTGCATAGATCAGCTAAAAACATGGGGTGCGTGTATAACAATACAAACCAGACTCAAAGAACAGAACAACCAAGACTTGGGCCGAATGACTGCCCCACATTCAAGCTGACGTATCAATACGGAAGAGACAGTAAAGCAACGTCGGTGCCTCACAAACTGGACAACGCGAGTCCTTCATAACCGCCGTAGAAATGCACCTGGGTCTGGTTCGGAACTTCAATCAAAGAAAATACAAGAGCAACATACTCGTAACAAAACAAATGGCCGCATGTAGTCGTCGTCGGTTCTTCGCACTGATCTTTATAGCAAGACCTGCAATGGTATGACTGTGAAGGCATCCCCGACGGTCGTCTATTATGGCCGCGCGGATATACGTGGGTTGCCTGGCCGCTGGTCCACCTTCGATTTGGACGCCTGAGCACTGAAAACCGCGGTAATTTACTAATGCCTGCAGTGGTTGATGTGAGAGGCCAATGACGCGTGAACTGCGACATAACACCCACCATTCATTCGCAAACCGCCTGTACCTGGTCGAGGAAGGACAACGGGCGGATCGAGAGATGAGTCGCTCGAGGTAGAGCGCCTGTCCCATGCAGACTCAGACATAATGTTATCCTCGAACCTCACCTCGCGGCGGCGCCCTCCTCGTTCACCTATAGCAAGACACGTAGAGGATAAGATGGGTGACGAGATACCAGGACTGCGAGGCTCTGGAGGTGACACTGTTTCCTGTACTTGATGTGTAAGAGATAGATACGCCCGCGCCTCACGAAGATACTCTGGTGTCATAGTAGCAGAGACACTGATACCAGCCGATTCGGGAGAGATAGAGCTAGGACATACAGAGTTACTGGGATAGAATGTCAGTAAGGGATTATGTTAGCGACAGAAGCATACCCGACTAACTGAGTCGAGTCAGGAACTAGCAAGGTCAGCTGCGGGACAGTGTGATCGGATGCAGCACTCTGGCCTACGGAAAACGTGCCGTTTGCGCCAATCGATAAAGATACAGAAGGGTGACCAGGCGTGGACCGCCTGGAATCTGCATCGCTTGTCATTGTCCAGCTCGTAGATGAAGACGCCGGAGAGCCAGGCCCCGGGTCAGGTAATTTAACAACCGGAGAGACCAATGGAGGAGAACGCGTGAAAGAGCTGCTAGAATCGCTACCCGCATTGTCATGCTCCACCGCAGTCACTGCAACATTACTGATCCCTTGAGAAAGTGAAAATAACGAAGGTGGTTCAGGCCGCGGACTGAATGGGCTCCGGAAATCGACTGATTGGATCGCCATGGCACCGGATATGATGGGGGTCCCAACCGCTGGAAGCGTCGACAAAGGAGAGCGATCGAGGTCGGGAGACACCTTGGGATCCCGGCTAACATTCAGAGATGATGATTGGACCGCCACATTCCATGGTTGGCCATCTGTGGGAGAACGTTGCTCGACAGAAAGAGTAGAACTCCGCGAATGTGACCCTGATGACCCACCAGATTCGACGATTGCCCTTTGGGATGTAGGGCTAGAGTAACCGCTCAAGCTGGGGGGTAACGGGATGTAAGATGCATGTGGGAGGCTTGCACTGCCCTCAAAGCCCCAGACAGGATCGAGCGCACGAGCGCTCAACGGCGGACTCAAAACATCATCATAGGTCAACTTTTCCTGGCGAATGGGTGCAGCCAGGGAAACGTTAAAATGCCCTTGATCTCCAAGGCGTGGACGGTGGATATTGAAAAGATGCTGCAAGAGTGATATGGTTATCGCAAGGGTAATGACACCAAGCCCTAGTCCTCACGTATTGGTACGCCTCCGCATCGGCAAACCTGACGTCGCAATCACGACAATGAGGATGGTTGAAGAAATGCTTGATATGGTTCTGTAATATATCCGGCGTATCGAAGTGCCAGTGACACAGGTAACAGTGAGACTCGGGATGTGCAGAGGCGCCATGCTACACGGTCCGAAGTGAAGAGGGACCAGCGACAATTTTTTTTCCACTTACGTCCGTGTAGTCAAAGCCGTCTCTGAACCCGACACCACATTTCTCGCACTTGGGGTGTTTCCGCGAACTCAAGTAATGAACAGCGAGTTCTTCTTGATCGAAGAGTTCGCCCTCGCACACATCACAAGCAACGCGAGGGTGGAGTTCGTCGACATGCTGTGATTCCACATGAGCAATCCATCCTACCCACGACCAAGGAATACTTACAACGACATATGCGCCATTATCCTCGAATCCAAGCTGACACTTGTCGCAGTGAGGGTGGATGTCACTTCGGGATTCCTTATAGTGCTCAAGGAGCTGATCTTCCTCCGCATACGCCAAGCCGCATAAGCGACACGCGTAGGGAGAGCGATGACGCTCGAGATGTTCCTCCAGTGATCTCATGTCCAGGTAAATACCATCATGACAGATAGGGCACGAATGAACTGTAACGATATGGACGTCGAGTTCCGTTTGGGACGGATAAGCCTCATGGCAAACGTCGCACTGGAAAACGCTAGCATATTCTGTAGGTGCGTGTGCACCTGCACCAAATTCCGCGGAAAATCGGGGAGAGCCCGGCTTTGGACTTGACTGCGGAGAAGTGGGATGAGCGGAATCCATGTGCTAATTACATCCAGGTGTGAACATCGGAAGCCCTTTAACCCCAAATAATGAGACTTACCGCACGTAACGCCCTATCATCCTCGAGACCCAGAAGGCAAGCGACACAGACCGGATGGTCATTATCGGGGGCGGCGAAGTGAAAATTGCGTTCATCCTCCGTCCGGTACCGTGTCCCGCACCTCTTGCATGGAATAGGATAGTTATGTTCGATCATGTGATCGGACAAAGTCCGCGCGTCTCTAAGAATGCCATCGTGGCACACGGCGCACGAGTGGACAGCGTCAACGTGTTCTTCAAGTGAAGCCGTCGAGGAGCAGATAAAATGGCAAATGACGCACTCCGGCCCTGCAGGATGCTTCGCAGCCGTGTGGGCTTGTAAGCCTACCAGACCTCTAAACACCTTCTTGCAGATATCACAGACGAAACCTTTATTGTGTAAGCCGGATGAGATATTTTTGTTGTTTATGGACTGAGAACTCGCTGGACGAATGATAGCCGGACTAAGGCTTCTGTAGGGAGGGACGACACCGTCTGAGGCCAGCTCCTCTTGACGATTACAACCAGGTTGGGTGTTTTGATGCGCTTGCTTGAAGTGGTCATTCCATTCAAAGAGGGAGGGGGACAGGTGGCTGCACTTGGAACAAGGGATCTTCTCATGAGAAGACCGATGGGTTTCCAGCTCAGAAAGGGAGCCGAAGGTTGCCCGACATCCGTTACAACGATGGGTAATATGCTGCTCGGCCATGTCCCATTCGTTTGTAATCGCATTGCTGTTCAAAATAGTCGAAGATGAAGAGACATCGTGAGTCTCTGACTCGCGAGCAGGTTCCCCGAAGGTTGCTAACTTGCGAGTACCTGCCGAATCGGGTGGAAAGTGTCGCTTAGCATTTTGATGGCTGGACAAAGCACCCGGAGTGGCGAACTTCTTGTTGCAGATGCAACATTCGACAGTAGTTACGGGTTGACGAGGAGGATACACCACAGATTTATGTGGCACGGTTGAATGTACCTCCGAAATATGCTAGAGGGGAAAACCGTCAGACTAGGATAGCCCACAGCGGGCAAGGAACCAACTTGCATTTGTCAACCCGCCTATTTCGACGAACGAAGGTTGGTTGCCCATTGGGCAGAGTAAACAAATGGGCATGGCTGTTAAGATCGTAGTGTCTTTGATGGCGTGCTCACCCCAGGTCCAGTCTTATAAGAGACCGTTGCCCCAATACACGACTTCGCCGCGTGTTCCAAGATGGCTGCTCACCTCACCTCTTGAGATGCCCAGATGCAGGTTTGTGTGTCCAGAAGCCACGGTCTACGGCATGCCTTTTCAATGCGTACTGCAGAATTTCCTTGGCCACAAGCCCGCCTAAGCCACAGAGTTGTCGGATATCCCAGTGTTTAAAACAACCCGTGTCAGGTGGGAATCGCCAGATCCTTAATAGTAACCTGTGAAATGAAATGGGCGATTGCCTGGTGGTGCCTCCATAACCATGAAAACTGGCGCTGTAGTATCGGAAGCGTGAGTGAAACCGAGCCTGGAGCCCCAAGGAAATTCACCCACTACGTTCAGGTCAAACTTTGTGAGCGCAACGAGCCCCCTCATCGCGTCGAAAAAAAGGTCCTTGAATACTGGCCTTCAACGAGACCCTGAGCCGCTGGAAGTTCCGGGCGGATTGAATCAGACAACCTTTTTTTGAAACAACCTACAAAACACTTGTAATCAAACTCTCACCTTGTTTCTGAAGGTCGGTCTGGTCCGATTGATCACGCTGACCTCCTCCATAGTGAGCATGACGCCGTCTGTCTCCCCCGAACAGAATAACCAACGAATTGGAGTACGTCCAATCCCACCTTGATCCCAATCCCAGTGGCGCAGACCATCACGATAGTTTTCAGGACCCTTGAACATATCTGAGATCTGCCCAGGTCGTCGCCCATCTTCGAATCACGACTATAGGAACTGCGACATGCAGTACTTCACCCTGTCACAGTTTCGTGATTCTGCTCTTTACACGTAGACTGCTGTGAGAGAAGCAAAAGTACGTCACATACCCCAGTCGTTTGTTTTCCGTAGTTTAAGCTCAAGCGCCCAGGTAGCACCATAGAGAAAAAAAACCTCGGAACACGACTGAGCTATTGAAGGACAGTGGGCACAGCTCCACCCCTCTGCGTACCCTTACTTCAGCTTTGTTTCCAGAGCATCCCTCAATGCGAAGCACCGCAACCTGTCCTCGCAAAGCTCATCTTGACGCAGGAACATGCGTTAAGCGGGGCTTTGTGTCCAACCGGTATGCAAGAGAGTTGATCAGTAGGAGTTCATTGAGTATTTTTCTCTACAATGAACCCCTTTGCCTTGCTTGAACATATACATTTCTCCTGTCTACTCCCAACTTGATGATCGTGATCGACGTCATGATTCATGGCCCCCAAGTCGTGAAGATCGGCGTTGGTGTCCTGTTTAACATGGGTGTGATGGTTTGCACAGACCCCCACAGACACCGAGCCGAGGACTTGACGAGTTGAAGACAGCGTCTCTCTTGTTCACTCGCACATACGGGTTCCGATTTGCACACAAGATGGGGTTCTATCCAGCTAGTCAAAGTTGCTATCATTGCTCGAGTTAGCCGATGATAGTAGTTCCTCGAGCTAACTAACCAACCTCCCGAATTTGATGTGAACTCAAACTAGTGGGCTCATGATGTTACTTCTCCATGTCCTGTCTGCGACGAGAAGCCCGCAACCATAAATACATTCGAGTATATAAATATCTAGGATTCAAATACAAGAGCTATCGTTGCAGAGCGTTTTACTCTTTCAGCAGGTCATGGTGGGACCACAAATCATGCCGTCGGATCAGTCGAGGAAGAATTTGTAGGCAGCTCGCCAGGCTTTGTTCCCGCCTCGCTCGATCACATCCTGAACGTCATTAAGCGCGTGTACAAGACTTGAGAGGAACACGTGTATCGATGCTTACCCCGTGGCAAGGGATTATCCGATCAAAGTTCCATGATGCTACTGTCTTTGCATCGCGTTTCATCGCTCTGTAGCAAATTCAGCCAAAGAGCCACATACAAGACAAGGATCAGTTCAACTCACTCAACGTCGATAGTAATATTTTGAATGAGCTTCTGGTGAGCCCACGAATCTGGCTTCAGAGTCGCTTGAGGGATCCATCTGGACAATTTCGAGTACTGGTGAGAGTTGGAGTGGATTGCAATTGATAGAGTTGTATCACTTGCCTGTTCCGTCGCAGGTAGATTGAACAGCAGGTCTGCTTGAATCAAAGTCTTGGAAGAAACGTGAAGGAACGCGACATCCTTGTTTCTGAAGCCAGAGAAATAACTAATGTTCCAGCTGAGTCTCGCTCGGTAACTTGCTTTCTGGCACATACCAATGCTTGATCTAAAGAAAAAAGAATCAGCTAAGCATCCAGGGTGTGCAAAACCACTTGCATCCTCTTCGAATCCATACTGTGTGTTGGGTGGATCACGACCCCAGACTGCAAAAGGATTCACATCGCTGTCTCTACAAGCCGACTCAAAGCGAGCACTTACGACCATCAAACGGAAAAGATTTTTCATTCATTCTCTTGATCGTATCTTCCACTCCAATGACCTTGGCGTCTGGGTAGGCCATCTTAAAATCCAACAGAAAAAGATGGTGAACAGCATCCGGGTTGATGATGTACCTGGAAAAGTGTAAGGGTAATTTAGTAATAATATTTTAAAAACACACTTGACTGGCCCCAGCTCGTTGATTTTATTCTTTGTTTCACGATCCAGTGGTGTCGAGGCGAGTACCCAAACACCCCCGTCCCTTAGTTTGACAGCAGTCGATCTACCGCCGACAGGGAATACGCCATACCTGGCGAACGGACTAGGGGACGATAAACCGGCGTAGGTTGGCTCTCTCAGTGAAAACAAACCGGGAGAACGTCCAAATGTCCTTTGTGACCTGTTTCACTAGCACATGGCAACATAAAACTTGGGAACCCGGGAGAATGTTACCTCGCGGATAACGGTATCTCCCATACTTCCTCTGGCAGATTCTACACTGAACGGTTCGGCGGAGTCTTCTGGGTCAATGGTTTCGGTGAGGCTAACGCCTGGCGGTGGGGTAGAGGGGAGATTTGTGGCCAACAGTGATGTCAGGGTCGCTATATGAAACACGCCCTAAAAACGTGCAAGGTCGACAAAGGTCTATGGGTACTAAAAGTATTAAAGTAGTGTACTTGCGCTGTGTTTCAAGTAATTAGTACATGCGCGTAATCGACATACCCTCGTGCATATCAGTCGAGTCCCCGGCCATTGGGGGCACTCCGATAGAACGTCGGTGAATCATAGACGAAAGCATCGAGCTCTGAGTCAGAAGTATCATCCCCAGATTCGTCCGAATAGTCGTTCGGCTTGCTAATATGAAAGACGTCTGTGAACGGCGTCTGAGGGTCGTCAGAGTTATCCGTAGATCGTGCAATGATGGACGCCACGCGCTCCTCCAATTGCTGGCTTGGTATCAAGACACGAGGATGGGGTTTCGTGTTCTGGAAGAATTCGCTTAGTTCGTAAAGGTCCTGAACTAATACACCGAGATCTTCATCCAGTCCATCGGTGAACGACATGATCTGGGAACGTGACTCTAGATCGATATACGACGGACGCAAGGCTCCGATGCACGATTGGGCGACTGCCATCATGTTGTTCCTGCAAATAGATCTGCGCGACTTGACTCGAGGAATGCACCATCCAGAATCTTCAGGAACGCCAAAGATTTCGCCTTCGTCCACAGCCACAGAATCTAGCGAGGTATGCATACTCATTCGCAAAACGTTGCGAGAGTTTTGTCCCCCAGACACTTTTAATGGTTCCTCAAGTACGTCAAGAGCCTGAGCAGCCAAATCACCCTCGACAAGTCGCAGTAACGGCATAAGATGCTCGGTTACAAGTGAGTGATGTACGCTCCGTGGGTCACGTTGCTGGAAGAATGCTTTCAACACCTGCATCGTATGTATGCGCAGCCAGTGCTCCTTATTAAGCACCAGGCCTAGAAGGAGCGTGGCAATATCTGGCCAGCGTGTAGCAAAGTAATATTCGCGTAGCCCATTGATAGATTGCCGAAGGAAGTCGTCTTTTGTTCGGAAGCGATTCTTGACAAAGGAGGTCATAATGCGAGAGATGGTGTCCAGCCCTTCCTGTGAGGCGAGACCAGCAATCGAAGTGCAAAAATCGTCGAGGGCGGCATCACGATGGTTTCCAGTCATGGAATGCAGACACCACGGAAGGGATAGCGCAAATAGGTCACAAACACGGCGTTCACAGGGTTCGATGAGTCTGGAATCTGAGATTCTAGTCAGCTGGTGAAGGGCCGTGAACGTGTCAACCATGGTGGTTGCCGAGCGCAAGCCGTTTAGGAGGCATGATTGTAAACTGCACGTCCCGCTCCACGACTCTGGACGCTGAGCGAGAACTGACTCGACGAAGTCCGCGTTGTCCAAATCCAACTTGCCAAGTAAAATGGTTAAGAGCTTGACCGCTGCAGCAAACTCCGACTCAACAACCGTCATGAGGCAGGACATTGTCGCCCAAAAGAGACGGGGAAGGAGTGCAGGATTGAGGTCGTCTGAGGCTACAGAGACCATAAGCGTGGACATAATCGCCTCGGCAAATTGGTGGAGCTCGGTCTCGTCATCGCTGATGGTAGAGCATAGACGACTGAGTATATGCCCGAGGACGTCCTGGGAGAGAGGGACCTTCAATAGCCGGAATACCTGAAGAGATCGTTTTGCGATGCTACGGATGTGGCAATGCTCGATGTAAGGTACCAATATTGCAGCCAGGTTCTTCTCAAAATCCAGAACGAATGCCCCGAGGATAGACACCACTTGATCAATGATGAACTTCATGCGAGGCATGACCACTTCCTCCACATCGTTTTCCGTCCAGAAGAGGGAATCACCCTGGCCTTCCATGGTCGCGATGATTGGCAGCAGTGATGCTTGGGGAGGTTGTCCCACCCTGTCCGTTGCTGATGGGTATCGAGGCACACATGCTCTCATTAGGTGAAATAGCATACGGCGTGCAGCTAGTCGCAGCATTAAGACCCGGTGGTCCAGGTGAGAAAGGACGGCGGAAAAGATGACAGGTATTTGTTCGTGGTATGTCCACATGCGTTCAAGCGAGACGGAGCCAATATATACCATCGCATACTGAGCGGATCCCAAGAGTTGACGGGGATGGTCATCTGCGAACAGTACATCCAAGTCAGACCAAAGCTCGAGCTCTTCTGGAGTCGGTTGTTCTAGCCGGTGCTCGAACGTAGGTAGCATCCTTTCTGGCCCGCAAACGCTGCATAGTTCTTGGAAGATCTGTACCCCCGCTGCTGAACGAGATAGACACGCAATAACTCCGGATGCACACTTGACAAAGGCAGTCGTGGCAACCTTGAGTGACTCGTTGATCAGGAAGGACGCGACAGCGCGTCCGGATAACGGGTCCGAGACCTCAACCAGTCGAGCCCAGATCGCGGCAATTTGCTCAGGTTGCGCATCGCTGAGTAGCTTGGTAAGGGCAAGCAAATGATACACGGCCAGACTGCCCTTCGATGTCAAGGCCAGCGTTGAGGTGTCCGGGGCACTAATATCAAGATTCGGCACCCAGTGTTCCAGGCTTTGTAGCATGAGATGACAAACTCTTTCGTTTCCGTGGCCGTGAATACGCGAGAGCAGCACCGTGACCTCTGCGAGGACGGCAAAAGCGTATCCAGGATGTTCTCCTGCAAGGCATTCCCCAACAAGTCGATGGGCTTGGAGATAAACACTCGGAGTATCACTGGTCACCATTGTTTCGAACTCGGTCATGGCGATTACACCCGCGGACTGCTCGTGAATGGCCACAAGAATATTGAACGCACGCCGCCGTATTGTGACGTCGCCATGACACAAGTTCGCTAGTCCGAGGCAGACAACTTGCGCAAACGTGAAAGAGTGGCTTGGTACATTGCAAATCACATCCATGATGACCTCGAAGAATCCGGCATTACCCAGGGCAGCAGCAGTGCTAGCATCACATAATCCTCGGCGAAGGACGTCTCCAAGTAAATCAGCGCCTGGCTGGGGCAGGACAAGGAGAGATCGTAAGGCCTTTCTGAAGAGGAAAATAGATTAGGTCACGCTCGACTCTCGCGACGATCGGGCTCACTTGGCATAGGTCTTTAGCGTCGTTTGGCCATCCTCAAACACGGCATAGAATCGATCCAGAACCTGAGTAGCTTCAAGGGGTTTTGGATTATCCGGTACATGTCGTTCAATCGGAGATTGCAACTCAAGACCGTCGGCGGAACGATAAGCCCTATGCTACGACCCCCAGTAAGCACAATGGAACGGTTTGCAGTGGACAGCAAACTCACGCAAAGAGAAGCCAATGCTCCAACAGATGCATGTGACAACAGTTTGGTCTCGTGTTGAAATCGTTCACCGGCGTCAGACTCCGCCTCGGGGTCTTTGATAGCCGCAGCCGCAGCCCTTTGCATCAGGATGAACCTCGTTTTGACGGATTCGCCCTGTGGACCACATTGGCACCACTCTTCACACATACGGTATAAAGAAAGATGGATGTTGGTGGCGACGGAATCGTCCGCTTCGGGGAGATCCTCCGAGCTATCGAAAAGACGTTCCACCAACCCGCAAAAATAGCGCCGCAGCCGCTGCAAGGAGTAATTATCGCGGTGATCCGGAGCCAGTAGGAAAGCCTGCGTATTCCTAACGAATTTGAGTGCATGGTATATGGCATCTCGCTTATTTAGTGACTTTAGAGAGTGGAGGTGCGGGGCGGTGAGATAGTAGATGCGAGCGATTGCTGAGTGCAAGCGAGCTTGTCGACGGGGCCGGATACTAATCGCAGATAAGCCCGGCTTAGTACGACCCTCGTCATAAAATTGACGGGACGCGAAGAGATTAAGGTCCTCTAAGAGTTGTGGATACCCTTCAACAGGGAATGCGCTGATCGATAATACAGCGGCTTCTCGAAATGGTGTATAGTCCGTGTCCAAGAATGGCGTCAGGTGTTTGAAAAGGTAACGTGTCGTCGACATTCTCTCGCGTTCGAACGTCGATTCCGAAGGCGCACGTGTATGTTCGCGACCTGCTTGCGTCATCGCGGGACGATTGTCCGACACTGCTGCTGTAGAACAGAGCACCCTAGTCCACATGTACCATTGGTCGATAAGAGTCATGTTGTCTTTTATCAACTTGTACCCTTCGCGCTCTGACAGATGTAAGGACTGTAAACGACCGCTGGACGATATTCCAGCAAGTCGGAGCATCACCGGATGATACCGTGACGTCGCAGCTTCGACGACGACCCTACAATTGGGGATAAGCTTGCCGCAACTCGACATAGAGGCTCGCATGAGAGCTGGATAGACGAAGCGCCATATCCTGCGGTCTTTCTCGATACTGCTGTCAGCAATCCGGAGAAGAACGTCTGGCTTCGAAGATCTCTTCCATTGCTGAAGGCGATCTAGCTCCGCACGGTCGAGTAATTCATCGAAACCTTGAAGGAAAGGGCAGTCCTTCGAGTCGTTCTCGAACAATGTGGAATATAAAAACACGAAGTGAGCGGACTCATTGGTTGGAGGACCCTCGGGGGTGAGGTCCTTGCAGACAGGAATGAGCGAGCGCATTAACTTGACACCAGCACAGCGAATGGTCATTAGTTCATACGAGAGGAGGAAAAGTACCCCGAGCGCGATCTCCTCGGCTTGGTGGAGAGTAGCCTGTAGATTGCTCCCAGCTAAGTCCTGCTTCGGCCTCTGAGAGATCCCGGTGATCCATGCATCTACCACGCAAGTCCAAAGGTTCAATAATCTTGCACTTTCGAGAAGAATCCGATGACCAGTTCCTTCCCGCTCGACGTTCTTGGGGTCGAATAAAAATGCAGTAAAGCTCTTGAGTACAGTCAGCGAATACGACACGTCTTTCGTGAGTCTTCTTAAAGCCGCCCCTGCAACTTCACCAACCCGTGGCTCAACATGCACGACGCCGCGTAGAAGCATATCAACCGCCTCTGGGAGAGATATCGGTGAGACACGTAAACATCGTGGCCATGACTGGTAGCATGTCTGTAGAATGCTGATGTGTGAAACGAGGTGGTTTGGATACGCGAAAGCCCCCTCTGGATGTCGACGGATAACCAAGTTGTGGGATTCCTCATGCGGAGATGCGGTACCAGACGTAGAAGAACGTGCCAAGGACCATTGATCGTCAAAGACAGACATATGGCCAACCACCTTGAAACACACTTGCGCGATAGTAGAAGTTATTGCACCGAAACGGTCGACAAAGTCTTGGATCCCGGGTTTTGAGAGCACCGAAGGAGGAAGAACATCCGAGGAGGAAGGGTAATCATCCCATGAAGGTATCGTCGAAAAGTCTGCACTGGATGGCCATGTAGGTGTCGGTTCCTCGCGCTCGAGGGCGTGCAATGTCAAAAGAGTTGCCTGCACCAGAACTTCAACGCGTTCTGGTGCCAATGTGCCGCTCGGACTAGCGGCCTCCTGCAGGTGTTCCAAACAAAAGTCACGGCCATAGTCGAAGTGACGAGAGATGATAAAGTGGATAACACAAATGAACGGTTCAAGGTGTTCCTCAGGGGGGAAGACAGATGGCCGACCCGTGGGGAAAAAATGCTTTAGGAGCCCATCCAGCTTTGATGTACAAGTCGACGCAGGTTCTTGGCAACGGTAAAGATAGGTCCAGATCAAGCGTACTGTCCCATTCATAATAGGAATGCGGTACGGTTTGTCCTTTGGAGTGGCGTGTAAGTATTACCAGGTTTGTAAATGGTGGCATTCTGGACGACACCTTCAATTTACTAATTCCGTACTCAAAGCATGCCATCCAGTGTTTCAAGAAAAACTGATGCGGTGCGACGCAGAGCGCTGTAACCGCCAGCGGATATGCGACATGCCAATATCGGGGCTTCGACATCATCTCCTTCGCACGAGGGTAAATTTTCTCTATTGCTTTCTCCCACTGCGGATGGTTTACTTCTGCTTGGGCGGCCTGCAGAGAATTTGTTCAGGTGACGATCTTCAGGTAAACGTGATGTCCCTACCTTACCGATGGGATGCAACAACCGAGTAAGTGTCTCTGCAAAAGCGATTTTGAATCGAAGGCCATGTGCATTCTCAAATGTTTTAGCCAAGGATTCCATGAATTCAGCAGCCTCCTCGAATGCTTCTGGTGGCCAAACCTGTCAACCACATCAGGCCCAACATAAGCCGATATTCCGCGAAGGATGTTCGCAGAACTTACCTTGATTTGCACATACCGCAACCCCTTTACCAAGTTCTCGTACTTGGTGTCCAAATCCTTCGCAATTTGACCATGAGCCACAGGAGCAAGCTCACTGAGGAATCGATCTGTGACACTCATGAATCTGCGTGAAGAATACCCCCGTCGTTAACAAACTGATAGACGCGCATATATGCGTGTTTCGATAAGAACTCACCTTAGGCTAGCCAAACATCCCAAGACCCCCGCATACAGCTCGGCGCACAGCTTGTAGTTTGGGTTCATACTCAACAACGGCCGTCTAAACTGTTCAAAAATGGTTTCTTCCAAGCTATGTCCCAAAGTATCGCTCAAGGCATTCGCCGAAAGCATGGAAAGGACGGCGACCAGCGTCCTGCACATGACATAGATTGCAGCGAGAGAGGCGCGTTCAGTTGTCCGAGGGTGTCCAGACCGGTTAGTTGGGGAATCACGTATACCCCGGCGCCAGCGCATAATAGCATCTATAACACTCTTGGCACGTTTTTGCGCAATCTTTCCCAATGACTGAAGAAGCTCGTCAAATTGTGGGTCTAATGCAGGTCCTAAAAAATCTGTTAATATCGGATCGCTTTCCTAAACAACAACCATGGGTTAATAACGGATCGCAGGGCAGACACAATACAAGATCTGAAAACGATCCAAATCAAAATAACTCACAGGGCTTTCACGCACAAACGCGTCGATTTTTGCCTCGGCAAGGGTAGCAAATCGGATAAAAACCGCATGCAGCGCGTAATCAGCAGGACTTTTTGACGAACTGAGCTCTTCGCTCTCGCCCTCAGATACGACTGGACTCTCGGTTCGTGGCGCAACCAACGATTCAGGGACACGTGGAACTGGCGGCGGTGATTGCGGTGAATGGCTGAAATTAAAGGCGTGATTTGGGTTATGACCAAATGGATAGCTGTGACCATGGTCGCTACCGTTCTCTGAACCGAAAAATATAGAGCCAGAATGTGAATGATGCGAGCGCGCCACGGAGTGGCCACGTGGACGAGACATGGACCGAGAAGGGCGCGATTCACCAGGCGTGGGAGGGCGCGGAGGTTGATGCGGCGGGCTGGCAGCATTTTGTTTCGATGTTGCGGTAATAGAGTGGGCGAGGGATGAAGTCGACCTGTTAAAAGGATTCTTCAGGATTGGATACGCCTGATGATGGTCCAAGCTAGGGAGGGGTGGTACGTCGGCATTACTCTTTAAACTGGATTTAAACGCGTTTCGGATGGAGGCAAAAGATGGCTTTTTCGTGAACGAAGATGAGCCAACGCCCATGGACGTCGATGTGGAAGTTGTTGCAACCGACGACTGGGGAGCATGTGCGTATGGTCTACGTGGAACATGGTCCAAAAGCGAGTCATCGGAGGTAAGAGATTCGCCTCTAGTGTGAGCATTAAAGAAACTTCTTTCAGCCGCTACCCCCGTTGTTGGAGTGAGGATAGTAGGCGACTCTGGTCCAGATGTACTGCCAAACCCAAACACACCGGAGCGCCCGAATGGAACTGGTGTGGTTTGGAAGTCATCCTCGTCCAAGTCTACACGATGGACATGAGCAATTGAAAGACAAGACAATGCAACTATTACCTGGGATCGTTATCTGCAAAGCTTCTGATCCCATCGAAAGTAGAACGGTGTGGTAGCAGTTCAAGTTGACAACAATTGAACAGGCGTACAAGTACTTGGAGACGTGACGGAATCGTTCTTTTGATCACGAGAGCAACTAATGAAATTTCCCAGTTTGTATATTTGACCCCTTTTAGACAGGCCTAAGGTATCTAATGACCATGTATACCAATTAAACCTTCCTTAAGACGTTTGAGCACCTCAAACATAGATCATCCTGTTCGTGCCGCGTAAATGTCCAACAACGCGGACATTTATGGAACGAGGAGGGTTGAATGTGAAGTCCTATTTTAGCATCCGAACCTATAGGGATGATCAACCTCTGGTACTCTGATACGGAAACCTGGTAGACCTAGTAGAGGTTCGCTGTAGCTCCATCCTGCAGAACCTGATGTAGCATCAAGCGAGTCCTTCAGCGTCACATTGGAGACAATAAAGAGGGTCTTTAAAAAGTTTGCTGTTGCGGCCCATTGAGTACGTTAATTAGTTTGATGGCAATATCGTCTCCTACCTTCACGCCTCAACAACGCTACCAAGTTTGATCCTGTGCTGTCAGGTGGTATTGTGATCACCACTTGTGCCTCCAAAGCACTCTTCAAATTTCTAAGTGAGATGTTAGCATAATTGCACGTTGTATGGACGAGCACACACTTGTCTCCTCGGGCCTTCTCCAAGAGCGATAACACAGCGCTACGTACAATCAAGAGATTTCCCATGTCCATTTCTGCCTGAGAGTCTTCCCATTCGACGCTCTAGTTGTCAAGAAACCACGCTTGAGAATCGATCATGTATACTGAACGGACGTACTAGGGGTTCCCACTTATTCATGAAGAAAGAGCGTCCAGAAGTTTCCGTCGTACGATGTGTATGTATCTCTTCAGCAAGGTAGGGAAGTACGGGAGCCAATACCGATGTCATAGTTTGTAATATCTAGTGGGATGTAAGACATATTTCTATGTTCTAGCAATAGATGCTTACCCGCTCAAGAGTATCAACCACCGTCCTACGCTCAGTGCTGTGAATATCATTTGCATACAGAACATCCTTTGCAATATCAAAGTATAACGACGAAAGCGTAACGTTGGCAAAATTTATCAAGGCGACCATGACTTGTGAGGGCAGTGTCAACAGAGTGACACACTTGCATACTTGGCGTACCTCGAGGAAAGTTAAATGTTGCATAGCATTCAAGGGCTGTCCTTTCGAGCTTATACAACTCGTTCATGACATAGCGCTCGGCCTAATTCAATGTGAGCGGCCTTCACATCATTAGGAATAGAAATACGAACCAGGCCCAGCTCCTTCTTCTCGGCCCTCGAGTGTATCTCGTCGTCTTGCGCTGTGGAACCAGTGTTTCCAAGCAAGAATCTCGCAGAATTACGTATTTTTCTCAGAGATTCTGCGGTCTGCGCAAGCACAGTAGGCCCAATGGAAATATCCCGCCAATACTCAACGGTTGCTGCCCAGAGTCGAAGGACATCTGTCCCGTAAGCTGGTTCCTTCTTCTTGTCCTGTAATCCATCAGTTTCACGAAAGAGTAGCGAATATACCCCAAACATACAAAACCTCCGTCAATGACTGTCAGCGGGCTAACAACATTGCCTAGTGACTTGCTCATCTTCTTGCCAGCTTCATCCAATACCATGCCATGGGTGATCAGGGTACCATACGGGCTTTCCGGCGCGGAATTGTCATCGGCAGCACCTATCGCAGTTAATAGCTGGCTCTGGAACCACCCACGATGTTGATCGGACCCTTCAATGCAGATATCCGCGCGGTGCTTCTTTCCTTTTCTCTTCGAAAGCATAGACCAACTCGATCCACTGTCGAACCATACATCCATCGTATCAGTACCCTTTACCCACTCTCCATCACCGTATTCGGCAATAAGTTCCGGAGTGAGAAAGTCGCTGACGGGCCCGTCCCACCAATAACTGACGCCACGTTGATCTAGCACGCGCAAGATGTGGGATAGAGACGATGAGGTAAGGACGGCGCTGCCACTAGGGAGATGATGCAGTGATGGTATTGGGACCCCCCAGACGCGCTGGCGAGAGATACACCATTCTGAGCGCGAGCGGACAAATGTTGTGAGCCGCTTGCGGGCTGAAAAGTCGTCAATTAAAATTATACGAGGTTACCAGAATCACGTACAAACTGGAGGGAAAAACGTCACTTCTTCGAGTGCAGTCAATGCATCGCCTTTGATGTTCTCCAAATTCGCGAACCATTGCGATGTTGCTCTATAAAAACGACAGTCAATATATCGGCGTTTGTAGTTAGCTTTACTAAAACCTCACGTTACGATGATGGGGTCATTTGTTTTCCAATCAAAGGGGTATCTGTGCTTGATCCTTTCGATAGCTAATAGGGTCCCACTGCCCTCCAAAATCTTGACAATAGCTTTAGATCCTTCTTTCAACACATCCAGGCCCACAAGCGCTTCGCCACCCAACTCCGAAGGAACGACGTCCATCACACCTTGCGAAAACTTGCCCTCGTTATCCACATGACACAACATCCCTGAGCTAAGGAGGCCTTGTGAACGGAAAGCTAGGTAATCCTCGGCACCATGAGCGGGAGCACAATGCACCAGTCCAGTCCCAGAATCAGAAGTAACATGCGTCGCCGAAATGACCCTTAGACCAGGAGAATTGAACGCAGCTTCCCCACGCAAAAGATTGACAAAAATGCCTCGGTAGCCCAATCCAACAAGTTCAGAGCCCTGCAACTCTGCAACCACTTCAATCTCCTCGGGTGGTCCAAGAACACGTTCGAGTGCCAGTAGCCGATCTTTTGCTACAACCAGGAACCCAGAGTGTTGTCGACTTCGCACCAAGGTATACGTAAGATCTGGGTGCACTGCAATGCCCTAATGGTTGGGGATCACAAAGGAGTATATCATCCCACAATGCCATGACGCACCATATTAGCAGTAATGGTCCAAGGTGTAGTCGTCCAAACCAATAGACGAATGGTTTCCTGCTGCGTCGTCTGGATTATCTCCTTCAGTCTTGTACACTCAAGAGCGTCAGGATCGAGCGTAAAGGCCACATATACGGAATGTGAGATATGGTCATCCCTGTATACGAGCTCCGCTTCTGCCAACGCGGAGAGTGAGGAGGGCGAGAAGTAAACGGGTCGATAATCTCTGTAAATAAGACCTAAAGAGCGGAACACGTTGGCAGGGGGACAGATAAACACGAGGGAATAAACCTTTGGACACCATTTTCTGGAAAACGTAAAGTTGCCGCATCTCGTACTGATGATCTATGAAAATGAGTGACAAGGACCTAATGGTTGTCCAAGACGTTACCAAGAGTACGATAAGTTGATTCCTTGCTCCAATCCGCCATGATACCAAACTTTTGGTATTCCTCCCTTTGTACATTCATCTCCCGTTCAGCAGTCTTCCTCGCTGCATGGCGAATATCAGATGCCGGAAGTGAACGAGCGTTTTCCTGAGCGAGGAAGGACGGTCATAACGCGAGGACTCATTGCTACCACTTGCACATCTCACGTTTAGATCTTGAAGGGCCTTGTTCTCTATGGGTAATCCATGACAGTCCCACCCGGGAATATAACTACATGCGCCGGCTCACATTAGTTTCCCAATACACAGTAACACTTCACTGACTGGACGCGATCACCGATGGAGACATGAAACCGATTGATAATGTCTTTCAGAATCTTGTTCAAGGCATGACCTAGAACGGCCAGCATGCATCATGGGATACTGCATAATTGGTGTGACATACCGATATGGAGATGCCCGTTTGCGTACGGTGGCCCGTCATGCGTAACAAACCATGGAGCCGTAGCAGTCTGCGCCTGTGCAACACCACGACATCAAAGGGGGACATAGAATATGGGTACACACGTAACAAACCTGCCATTGGTATAGCTCGTCGCATGTCTTCCTTTTAAAGAGTTCCTCCGACTTTGCGGGGTCAGGCCAGAGGGGAAAGGATGTTTTTGGGAGGAGAAGGGTTTTCGAAAAGGCTTTCGGGTCGAGTTTCGACGGTTTCTGTGTAGAGGAGAGACTGCGACGGACTACGGTAATCACACCATTGCGGATACTCAGAGTCATGGGATTCCAACTTGTTCATGGCAAACAATTTCAATCGGAACAGTACGAGTCACGTGAAAGTAACCTAAAATGTAACTACCCCTGATCACTAGCTAGGCTATGACTCTGGCATGAACATCCTATCTCCTTGAAGAAATACCCGAAGCCTAGCCAATGGTTTGTACTTCTACCAGCGTTATGAATTTGAATTTGAGACCTGGCCCACCACCCCCTGATTCATGATTATCGATATGAGAGACGCACCTAAGTGGTCGACCACCTCGGAATACTTTTCAACGCCAAGGCTTGCCATTCGAATTACGGGACAGAGTATGTTGAAGAGCGTTGTCAGCTCATAAAAGATTGATAACTTTCGAAGCAGACTCGATGACATACCTCTCTTGTTTGTGGCTCCACAAGTCCTAATGCACAGCGACCGCGTTAATTACCGTTGGCTCATGGTCGGACAGAGGTACGTCACCGTAGCAGGATGTTGGCTCGCCCCAAACCCGAGTTGAAAGTATCTTAGCATCCTTTGTGCTAAGGCGGAGGACAAAGCTCGCAACTCCGCTACGGAGGCGATGATCTGTGCGGCAAAACAAGCAATCGATTCAACCCACATGGATCGTTGCTAAGTTTGTATTTTGGTGAGTGTACACCACGTTGATGGCCCCAATCTTCACAGGAAGTACATATACAAGCACCTCTATACCCGCAGTGGCGCCAACGCCCATCCACCCCCTTCCACTTCCTGTATACCCTCAACAGGGACCAGCTCAAGACTTGACATGAACGTACAGCTCCAATCTGCCAATATATCCTTACTCTTCGATTACGGGACAGATCCTGCAGGGGATACGTTCGCACACGAGCTATGGCAAATGCTCAAGAGGACCGCCGTCGAACCAGGGCAATCATCTGCCCCAGACATTGTCTCCTTTGCAGATGAATGTCTCATCTGTGCCCAGATTGCGACCAACCTCCCCACGACTGTAGAGTTAAACGCGGAGCAATTCAATAACGTTGTCCGTGACAACCATAGTCCAGAAAACGATACACTAGGGTTATCCCTTCCGCACTTTCCCGAGAGCCAACGCATCGGTTTCATTTACCTGCACGTTAGCCCTACCAACGACTTAGCACACGAAGCTAACATCGGCGTCATCGTAAAGGAATCCATGAGGGGCCGTGGCTATGCCCGTGAAGCTGTACAACTCGTGCTTGGTTGGGCGTTTGAAGAACTCAAGTTCCATCGCGTGCAAGCCGCGATCCTAGATACGCCTATAAAAGACCGCGCCCTGCGATTGTTTATCGGATCTGGGTTCACGCATGAAGGGACGAAGCGGAGATCGGTCTACCAACCCGAGGGGGAAGGCATGGCAGGCATATGGAAAGATGTGACATACCTGGCCATGTTGGACACGGAGTGGACCTTGCAGTCAACATGGAGGCGGAATAATCAGGCTCGGGCGGTTACGCTCTGGGATGAAATGTTCTCCAGGCACGCAAGGGAGCAAGAAGATTTGTTGAGGTGGGAAGAGAAATACAAGAAAATGAAGAAGTCGTCGAGTGCAGAAACATTGAGGGAGAATGTCAGAAATGCGATCCCAGACCTGGCCTACCTCACGGATGACGCATCTTCCGTCGGTGAACCATCCAGGGCCCCATCTTTAGCCCCACAGTCGCCAAGGCCCAACGTCGTTATAACCTGGGATGACGAATCGGAGATGGAAGATATCGCTGCCGAGGACGATCTGTATGGGGACTGGGAGGCGGACGAGATATTGGAGGCAAGACCACACGATCTGGGGGTCGGATTGCTGCAGCCGTCCTCACGTGATCGCATACTTTCCTTGACATCTATTCCCTCTACTAGCAGGCAATCCGAGGTCATGCCGCAGTCGCCTCTGACGATTGCAACCCCTTCCTCCCCAGGATCTTCACCACCCTCGTCACCTTCTTCTGTCGCGTCATCTATCCACTCTTCCTGGACGGACTCGGAGGACGATGGCGGCCACCTATCCAACAGAGCATCTGCACTCACCTTGCAACCCCAACTCGAGACACCACGCGGCCCATTCCTGCGCACCAGGCCCATAAGCGTGAGGTCTAGACCTCGAAGCAACAGCAACTCTTCCACCAGCAGCTACGAGTCTTGGAGTGACGCTCAGAGTAGCGTCGGGGCCTCATCCACATGGGACGTTATCTCAAACCCGTCCGAGCCTAGTCCTCGCGAGCGCATTTAAATACCAAACGGAGAATTAAAAAAAGCTGGACACGTCGCGAGGGGAATATGGTCCACCATGTGGATGTAGACATTCATGTTTCTGTATGATTTACATTCGCTGTACGACGTATGTGCTCTGATACAAAGCTGCAAAGTGAATTATCGTTTGATGGTCGATTGG
Source organism: Phylloporus aff. rhodophaeus (assembly GCA_038094475.1). Classification (NCBI taxonomy): domain Eukaryota; kingdom Fungi; phylum Basidiomycota; class Agaricomycetes; order Boletales; family Boletaceae; genus Phylloporus; species Phylloporus aff. rhodophaeus. The sequence continues at coordinate 6,102 of JBBPUD010000193.1, read as the reverse complement.
CTACATGAAGAAACGAACGGCGCTTGGAACTTGGAAATGCAGCGGGAATTGTACGAGTAGTGTAATGCCGGTTCTAAACTCTTCACAGCGTTCAACTTCACTTGCTGACGAAAACTCGAAAGCGGCAGTGCTTACATGTGAATTGTCTCCACTTTGCTTGCTGGCCACAAGGTCGGATCGGATTGAAGAAAAGGATGGTACACGGGGCGTGGAAACACAGCGGAGCGACGAGTAGGGTGATGCTGGTCCTAAAGCACTCAGCGTTCAACCTCACTTGCTAACGAAAACTCGGAGGTGACAGTACTTACATGTGAATTGTGCCCCCTTCGCTTGCTGGCGACGACACAATCGGATCGCAAAGCGTAGATCCACAGGGGTTGGAAGGTAGAAGATGATAAGGAAGCGAGATTGCTTCCAAACCCGGGTCACTTGAACACTATTATCCAGCCGGGCGCCATTGTTTATATCCTTCCGAAAGGAGCTTGAATACAGCACGAGAAAACCAGTAGCACTGGTGTCGAAAGAGGCTGTACGTTAGATCGTCGTCCAAGAGGGATGCGATTACTTCGAGAATGTCGTGTAAAATTGGCAGTCTGTCACTCCATCTGAAGGCATTGACACGGGTGTTGTCCATACCAAAGACGCTAGCACCGAGTTGGCGGAGGATATCAAGAGTGGTTCCAAGTGCGCGCCGGGCATCCAAGTTGATGATCGCATTGCAGAACTCCCCCCAAGAATTCTGTTGTGGCTGTTGCACTAGCGCTTCGTAGGTTGTCCTCGAAAGAACCCTGAAAGTGTCTTGAGCGGGTGCGCAAATCGACAGGAGGCCGAGCCCCTGGGTTCCTTTGGAGCGGCCTATCTCGATATACATGTGCGAGTCGTTCCCTGGTAGAGCGATGTTGGTACCGCGTGCTACCGGTACCACGTCGAGAATGATAAATTCGTGCTGCATCCGACCAATAGATAGCTCCTTCCATCGCTGGACAGATTGAATCCCAAAGCAAAGAGAGCCTCTCTTACGGATGCGATATCATCGAAAGTGCGTGCTTGATCATATTGTAAGTCGAAGAATCGATCCATTGCGGAGGCAGGAACTTCTGTTGAAGACGTGGTGGTCGCGTCGATGGAGCGGGATCCGTTGGCGTGTGGGTGGTGCGTTGTTGGACGGGAAAGAAGCACCGTGAGGGCTTCTAGAGGAGGATCAAGACTTATATACCCAGATTATTTGGGAAAGTCGTCCCCAAACAAAGAAAGAATGCGTTGTGATGACTAAGCAAACGTTCAGTAAATCTGTCACGTCATTTGTTGTTGGATATTTATATCCATATTTGGTATGTTTGATTACCTAATCCTTGCTTGATACATTGCACCATACTACTTTTAGTTTAGTGACTACTGAGTATCTACAGAGCCCACACATCCAATCCGATAGGTTATGAGCCCTGCTGTAGCTTACTGATACCAGTTCACTCACCCAACTCAAAATCCAGAACGGATGGGAAAAATTGGTCACAACGGCGCGAGAAAGTTGAGCAAGGCATCGAAGCTGAAGGACTGCGGGAATACCTCGACGGACCAGTCTCAGACCTCATTTCCTCGAACTTGCCAGACTCAAATTTTATCCATATGATCCATCTTAAGACGGCGCACAAATGCTGGCAATACCTTATGGAACACTTCGACAAGTCTACAGTACGCGCAAGACTACCTACACGGAGCTTAGTCGACATCCATACTCGTGCAACACCAAAAGGCCAGGGACGAGTGGGAGATTGGGTTGAAAGGACGCCAAAGGGCCAGAAGGACCGAAGGACAACAAATGGCGGAAGCACGGTCACAGAAGACCACCGCGCAGCCATAGTCCAGCCCCGACCCCGGACGGCAGTCAAGAATGTTGGGAAGGCTAGCGAAGCCAGTGTAAGCCTCGCAATGAGAACGAGCGGCATGGACAGCGAACACGCGGCCACGGATGTCCACCGCGCAGCCACAACGCAGCCCCAAGCCGAAACGGCAATCCAGCAGGTCATCGACAAGACCACTGACATCGCGAACCCCACGCAAAATGCGCAAGGCCTACAACGCCGGCGGATGAATCGCAGGACCGGCCGTATGCCAAGCGGACCGGAGACCTCAACGACGATGCCAATTCCGTCGAGATGGACAGGCTGGACCCAACCACCGAGTCCAATACATACGATGCGGCGAGCATAGCTCTACTGCAACTCCCATCTACCGACGACATGCCAAGTCGGTCGATGTACAGCGCGAGCGCATGCGGCGCAACGCGCGACCACCAACTACCACCACCATCACCGCGTATACCAGAACGCGACCACCTAGACCAGACCGGCGAAGCGAGTGCATCGAGCGCATCGCACGGAAATCCAACCGAAACGCCGGAGGACCCTGAAGGCACGCCGGGTGACATGCGTCATCCAGACGTACCACCAGAGCCACCCGACGTAGCTGTAAGCGCGAGGGAACGAGCCGGCGAGACGGGCGATGCGAAGGAGTCAAGGGAACCAAACCCGCACGAAGGTGTGCAGGGGATGGATGCGCGAGGTGGTGAGGACGTAGATGACAAACCAGATGGACCTACCGTACCACTGGATAGCACAGAAGAACGCGCATAAGACCCGCGCAGTGAGGCCTGTAGACCCGCTTCGATAGAAGTCAAGACCGGCGGCGATACCGTCAACGAACCGAATGAGAGCGTCGCACATCGAAGCGCAGACGCAGGTCATGATGAGGAGGCCGAGGAAGGGCATCCAAGCGCACCTATTGAGGGGGAGCGCACGCAGACGCGTCGAATGGAGTCGATTGAGGGGGAGAGACGTGGCGCAATGGGGCGCATACGATCGACCACGGCGACTGAATCTAATGGTCGGCGCACCTCAACAAATGGAGACGACATACCTCAGGCACCACCCGACAGAGCCGCACCGTACAGCGAATGCCCCCAGAGCTCTGAGCTCGAGGGGGAGTGTGCAATGTTCATGAGGCGCGGGCCCAATAGCTCCGGACTTGAAGGGGTCGACACGGCGGCAGTAAATGGCGACGGCGATCATAGAAATGAACCTAAAACGGCAAGAGCACGTCAGTACACCAGCGGAAACGACTGGAACAAAAGGCTGACGAAGACCTACCTGGGATGGACCCAGACGAGCCGGTCGAGTCGGGAGTCGAAGTGCATGCATCGAGAGCGTCTGGATGTATCGAGGGCGATGGGAACAGGCCGTCGAAGCTGCGGAACGCATCAGAGTGCGTCAGCAAAGCGGTACAACAAGTAGAGAGGACTCGCTCACCAGAAAATCGCCAAGACGATGCAAGCGACCTGGACCACGAAACTATCGGTCTAATCGACTTAACTGAACACCTGGAGGAGAATGTCAGCCGAGCTGAGCCGGAGCGCAAAACGCACATGCCACACGATAAATACGGCCTCCACGGCACCAATAGATGTCCCGAAAGCGACGGCGACACGCGCAAAGTCGAAATCGGCGCGTAAAACCGAAATAGGGCGCTAGTGACGAAGAAAGGCAGGCAATGCGAGAAAAGGACGACCAAGACAGCGAGAGCGCCGTGGATGGCGCCGAATACGATGGGAATGAGGGCTGAATGGATGGCGCAGCGAGCAGCGCACGCCATGACTCGATACGAATCAAAACGAGACCGCTGGCTGAAGACCAGACGAGTCAGCGTCGACTCAATCAACGACCAACGAGGTGCGTACCTGGGCCACCCACAGAGTCCTATCAGCACTCCCGACGACCCACGCACCTGCCAAATCCACTACGTCGACGAGGTCGACTAAAGTCAGTCAGGTGAACTCGCACCTACCGAGCCGAATGGCCACGCCGGACCATTTCGGACTGTTCAAACATCGTATATATCGACCAGAGGAGTCATAAGAAGACTCAAAACGAGGGCAACATACCTGTACAAGATGCAACCCGAGGAGAGCGAGCGCACATTACTTAAGGCAGGTGCCAGTGCAACTGAGCCGCGACTTACCCGATTAGGCAGTCACGCGAGCGCAACACAATGCGACTCAACACGGATGTATACGGACCACCTCAGACAACTTTATACATATATCTTATAGGCATATCTTTATTTGTTTTATCCTTTTCATTTTGCTGCCTTTTGGAGGCAAGCATTTCACCTCCCCAGCTACAGCTTGAGGTAGTGTTTGCTGAGGCAAACCAAATTGAATTGGAGTATTTTTTTGTGTTTAATTTGGCCTGCCTCATTGTATCAAGTTTGGCTGAAGTGGGCCTTGCAAAGTGAGCACAAGCTTGCTGGAAACATGGCCTGTGTCTATAACCAATCAGATACTTCCATTTAGATACATGTAATCTACTCATCTGTGTTAGCCTCATTTGCAAACAACTCTCTGAGTTTGACAAAAGACCCTGCTGCAACTAATTTATCTACTGCCTGCTGAGTAAGTGGTCTTGTAATGGTGTAGTCCATCTTATTTATGATGAGGTTGAGGGTGAAATTGGGGTGATCTTGCTTAAGAGCAAACTTGAGTACCTTAACTATTGCAGGCAAAAGCTGTTACAATTCTCTTACTCTATCCTGGCGTCTTTCTTGTTTCCTCGCGCATCGCTTATCTTGCCGCTCCGTTGATCTGTCTAGAACGCTTTGAGCACGCTTTGCTCGTTGTCGGACTGGATACGATACATCTATACACATAGCCCCTTGGCTATGTGCTTCGCCTTCATCATTTGTTTCTCTTCCCTGTTCCTTGATCTTGATGGACAGCCTTCTCCGCAGTCCGGTTCTCTCGCACCGGCTTAGTATTTCCATCTTTCCATGATGTTCTCTGATGTTCTCTGCTGCGCGTTTCCCTTCGTATAAATAACTAGAGTAGACACTCGATGTACCTCATACTTGATCTACACAATACAAGTGTACATCTCGTGTCATCCCTTGCGAACACCTCTGAGAACTCTTTGACGACGTTGTCGTACCTCTTCGTGAGCGTCCTCCGTCAAAACGAGTAACGTTCGAACCTTCGTCCTCGCTTTGGTACACTTCGTGTAACAACCACAGGGCGGGCAAGGGCTGTGTAGCGGTGCACTACCACCACACGGCAGCGAAGCGGGGTAGCAGCCTGCCCACTACCACCAGACAACGACGACGGGGCGGGTAAGGGCTGCGCAGTGGTGCACCACCACCACCACCACACGGTGATGATGATGGCGAAGCGAGGCAACAGCTTGCCCACCACCTCTAGACGATGACAATGGCAAAGGCTGCATAGTGGCGCACCACCACTACTACACGGCAGTGAAGGCAGCAAAGTGGCCTGGGTAGCAGCCTGCCCACTATCACCAGACGACAATGGGGCAAGGGCTGCGCAGCGATGCACCACCACCACACGGTGACAACGATGGCGAAGTGGGGCAATGGCTTGCCCACCACCTCCAGACGATAATGGGGCAGGCAAAGGCTGCATAGCAGTGCACCACTACCACATGGTGGTGAAGGTGACGAAGCGGGGTAGCAGCCTGCCCACTACCACCAGACAACAACAGCGAAGGCGAAGCGGGGCGGCAGCTTGCCCATTGCCACCAGATGACGATGGGACAGGCAAGGGTGCAGCGGTGCACCACCACCACATAGTGACGACGACCGCAGGGCGGGGTGACAGCTTGCCACCACCGTGTGACAATGAGCACGAAGTAGGCAAGAACTGCACAGTGGCACCCGCCACGCAACGACAACCATACCAAGATGATAACAATGACCAGGCAAAGGTGTACAATGGGCCCACTACCAGCAAGACGATGACGACGACGAGGGCAAGGGGATGCAAAGGCATCCCCACCACCGCAACACCGATGACAATGAGGAAGCGGTGCAACCAGCATCACAGCACTGAGGACAAGGGTGAGGTGACTGCAACAGCATGCCCATGACAATGGCAACATGAAGTGGGCAATGGTACGGCTGGATGAGGTGTGAGCAGGGCAGCAGGTTGAGTTTTTAGGGTATTGGTGGTTTGTGGTAGCAATCTGGTGGCTCGGGTCGCCATGTAGCATGATATGTCAAATATATTGCTTTCTGCCATCTACTACCATAGTTTGAGCT
>JBBPUD010000192.1:0-40847 GCA_038094475.1 Phylloporus aff. rhodophaeus | reverse complement strand
TAGATCCCCACCACTTTTTGTAGAACTCTCCCCATTCATCAGCAGGTGTATCTCCTTCATGGGAATAGATGACTTTGTCCCATCCCTCGAGATATTTAGGCGGCTATAGGGAATAAGAGAAAGAAATCGGCATCTGCACGCGACATACATCTGATTTGAATTTCTTCCGGGAAGGCGAAATCTCATGACTGGACATGGCGGGACGAAAAATGTGGGCGATGGCCGACCGAATCTAAGCTGACGATTCTAAAGATCACGGTCTTCATGACCTAGGTCGGGACGGTCCCGCACAGCGTTGGGTAAGCGTTGGGTAAGCTGGGGCGCCACACGAGGTGTGCTTAAAGCCAAAGTTCTACATCTTGGGACAGTCACACGAGACAACACGCGCCACCGTAGGGACTGTGAATTTTTCACACAAAGTAATGTTCTGTCGCAACTCAAATTCACAACAAACATTGAGACACCCTAATAATTGTGCGCGATATAACACCACCTGCGAATCCAACTCTCCACATACAACGCACCGTTTGGCATCGCGGAGATCGATCCCAGTCTTGAAGGCTTCTATCCCTGATGTTTGGGAAACCGGATAGTCGTTGTCAACAAAGGGAAGCCCATCGCGCAGGTTGAACGGTGTTGAAATTTTAGGGGTACTAACATAAAGGCTGTCTTACAGACCCGGACCGGTCAAGGCTACTAATATACTAATCTACATCTCCGACTGAATTCTTTCATCCGATTCAAACTCAGAATCTCAGATTGGTTTAGGCTCGGTGTGAATCGGACTTGTTATTTTGTGCTCGTACAGAGGGCCGACCTGGCCAAATTCACAACACAACTACACACACTCGTTAAGCAGTCTTTCGATCTCTACTCCCTTTGACCATGTTCCCTCCCTCTCCCTGGCTTGCCCTGGGTTTGGCAACCGTAGTCGCTGCTCAGCAGGGCGGGTCCATCGTCCAAGCGGGCAACACCCTTGTTAGTGCGATGATGGTTTGTTCCTTTCTCCGATCTTTACTCTTTTTTTAATCATTGCGTCCTAGATGTTTCTCGGAAACACTGAGAAAGTCTATATCCTGGACAAGGTAGAAGGCAACCACGCTGAAATTAACAACCACCCCGCTTGGGGTTCCGTATGGTCCGCAGTCCATTTTTACCTCTCCTTCTCGTCACTCAAATATCCCTAGGGACTTTGAAACGCATCAAACGCAGGTTATGGAAGTCACCACAAATGTTTTCTGCGCTTCCGGAATGCATCTCCCAAATGGGTCATACGTAACCTTTGGCGGTAACGGTCCAGTTGGCCCCGGCGGAAGCAGCCCCACAGGATCAACCACATACGACGCCACCTACCAGGATTATGATGGTACTAAAGCCATTCGCATCCTCAACCCTTGTACTGGCACAGACCTCTCTTCTCCCAATTGTCAGTGGTTCGATAACGCGACCCTTCTCTCCATGCAAAAGCGCCGCTGGTATTCCGCCGCAGAAGCGCTTGCCGACGGAAGCATTGCTATCATAGGTGGTTTCGTCAGTGGTGGCTACATCAACCGGAACACTCCCAACACAGATCCAGAATACGAGGGAGGCGCTGCCGAACCTACTTATGAGTTTTACCCCTCGAAAGGCAGTGCCACCGTTATGCAATTCATGATCAAAACTTCGGGTCTCAATGCCTACGCCCACACATTCCTCATGCCTTCCGGAAATATGCTGGTACAGGCCAACACTTCTACTAGTCCGTGTTAACTCGACCTTTCTATTTATCTGGCTAATCTACTTAATGCAGTTCTTTGGGATCCTAGCACCAACGTCGAAACTCCTCTCCCCGACATGCCTAACGGCGTCATACGCGTGTACCCCGCGTCTGGCGCTGTCGCAATGCTACCGTTGACTCCAACTAACAACTGGACACCAACCGTCCTTTTTTGTGGTGGTTCTGATATGCCTGACGAGTACTGGGGAAATTACTCGTTCCCTTATTACAACACTTGGACATACCCTGCCTCCTCGGACTGCCAGCGGCTTACTCCTGAACCTCAAGATGGTTCGGCACCTCATTATGTCCAAGACGACGACATGCTCGAGGGTCGCACTATGGGTCAGTTCATCATCCTACCCGACGGTACTCTGGTCGTAATAAACGGTGGTACAAATGGTACTGCTGGATACGCCCAGGCAACTGGCATGACATCCTCTTTCTCTCAAATGCCTTTTGGCGAATCCTTGGCTGCTGGCCCTGTGGGCACGCCTGTCATCTACAACCCTAACATGCCGAGCGGCAGCCGCTGGTCGAACGCTGGCCTTGCATCGTCCAACATTGCTCGCTTGTATCATTCTTCTGCAATACTTCTCCCTGATGCGTCTGTTCTTATCGCTGGATCTAACCCCAATATTGACGTCAACCTGAGCACGATCTTTCCCACTACTTACACCGCTGAAATCTTTTATCCACCATACTTCAATGCACCCGTCCGCCCAAAGCCCACAGGAATGCCTAGTACTCTTAGCTATGGCGGTGCATATTTCAATATTACTGTTCCCTCTAACTCGTACGCTGGGACTGCAAATGCCGCGGCCTCTAATACGACAGTCGTTCTTACCCGTGGCGGCTTCACTACTCATGCTATGAACATGGGCCAGCGCTTCCTGCAACTGAACAATACCTACACCGTCAACAGCGATGGGTCTTATACCTTGCACGTTTCCCAAGTTCCTCCCAACCCAAATATTCTCACTCCAGGTCCTTGCTTACTGTGGGTCGTCGTCAACGGCATCCCAAGTAATGCTACCATGATCATCGTCGGATCTGGCCAGTTCGGGAAACAACCCACAAACGATGTCGGTGTCCTTCCACCGAGCGTCCAAAATGCTGCTGCAGAAGGTACTGGTAATAGCCAATCGAGTAGTGGCTCTTCGTCCCACACCGGAACCATCGTTGCCATCGTAATCGGCGCCATTGGTGCTATCGCAATTATCGGTGCATTTGTCGGAATTACAGCTGCCCGCAGGCGGCGTGCTGCGAGTCGCCAACATCCATCGGCCGCGTACGCCATGGGTGCGACGCGTGCTGGCTTTGCCACAAGCGGTGCTGCTTCGTTGAATCGACACGTCGATGAAGGACGAAAGTCAAACTCGAGCGCGTTCGTACCACTACAACAGGACAACCCGAGTATGGCGTGGAACGCAAGCACTGTCAGCCTACAATCAAGTTATAGAGATGACTATGACGGGCGACCCCCATACGATCCATATAGCGCAGAAGCGATCGGAAGAAGTAGTTCGGGACAACGTCTGTAAAACAGGACTCAAGGGACCTTTTTCTTCTTCTTTATCATCAGGGAGGATCAGGATGTTGACGCTCTTTTGACGCTTACACTTTCATTGTGCCTCTAGGTCTGCTTTTAGACGTTTGTTAATACGGACGTTTCAATCTGGCTCTATATGGTAGCCTTGCTGTGGTCTCACTCTCTTTACTTACCCTTGCTTAGTATATCCTTGCGCTTGTCTATGGTTCTTACATCAGGTGGATACGATGCTGGTCTTCTAGTTCATCGCTTGGTTGGTGGACTATTCTTTGTGGGATGTCGCTGGGATGCTAATTAGCACGTACGACCGAGTTTGTATTCTATTCTACTGATACGGTACGCGTACTATAGATACTCTGACCCGCTCGGTGCTGGCTTGATTCGGATCAGTGGTGGCTGTTTGTTTCTAAAGCTTTTGCCAAACAACCGTATTCGGTGACGAAGCAGCGAGACTCCTGATTGACGGCATATGGACTCGCTTTTCGCAAAGGCAGACGCACTACAGCCCTTGTCAAAAAGATCCAAGACTAAAAATGACAGAAAAGCGGGCAAGAAAATAATAGATGCACGCAAGAAGGCTTCGGACAAGTCTCAGCCTGGTCCGTCGACCGACCGGACGCTGGTCTCTGTCACCCAACATACGTCCTTACCGCGATCGCTCCGTCCGACTTCACCCCCGCCCGAGAATGCACCAAAGCACAAGCACGTCAGAGATCTCAAGCTACGGGCACAGCTTAATCGGCAAGCGGCGCATGCTGCGCGCACCGAGACGCTCCTCCAAGACGCAGAGCTACTCCTCACGGGCGATGCGGGGGTGATACGGACGGAAAATAACATGGAGAAGACGTGGCGGGTGAGCCAGGATGAGATTGTGCGGGGAGCTGGCCAGGAGGCTGCCAAGGGCCGGCAAGAGTGGAAGCTCGATGGCGGTCCATATCGGTCGCGGTATTCGAGGAATGGCAGGTGTGTACCCTTTTTGTATGCGCTGCTGCGTTGGGTCTGACGTGTGTTGGAAAGGCACCTGGCTATTGCAGGGAGCACTGGCCATGTCGCTACGTTTGACTGGCAGACGGGTACTATTCATGCGGAACTGCAGTTACAGGAGACATGTCGAGATATAACGTGCGTATGTTTTTCTGTGTCGTTGTCCGATGCTTAATAGCTGCCAGGTTCCTACAGGACCAATCTTTTTTTGCTGTAGCGCAGAAAAAATACGTCTTCATTTACGATCGAAATGGCGTCGAATTGCATAGGCTGAAATCCCACATTGAACCTACGCGGCTAGAATTTCTCCCTTATCACTGGTTGCTCGCGAGCGTCGTGAGTGCTCTATTCGCTACCTCCTTCCTTCTCTGACATCCCCTGACAGGGAAACCCTGGGTATCTCAAATACCAAGACACCACCACTGGCACGATCGTAGCGGAACACCGGACGAAATCGGGTGCTTGCCGGACGATGACCCAAAATCGGCATAACGCCGTTATCCACCTTGGCCACCAAAACGGCGTTGTCTCGTTGTGGACACCGAACCTTCCTCATCCCGCAGTTCAGCTGCTTGCGCATCTTGGCCCTGTTGTTGGTCTCAGCGTCGATCCTAGCACTGGTGGTCGCTATATGGCCTCTTCCGGTGCGGACGGAACTGTCAAAGTCTGGGATTGTCGAAATTGGAAGGGTGCTGTAAGAGAATGGACAACGAGAGGAGGGAGCGCTGAACTGGAGTGGAGTACCAAAGGTGCTCTGGCTGTTGCAACAGGTGGAAGTATCAACGTATGTCCATTCCATCGCTCCAATCAATCGCAATCGCTCAAGTATCCATACGCAGGTGTATACGAGACCGTCGATACAAGCCCCATTCCCCGCAAAGGTTACCCCACCACTTTACCTTACGCATGCGATACCTCATCGTCCGCTCACTTCGGTGCGGTTTTGTCCATTCCAAGATATACTAGCGATCGGTCACAATGCTGGCATCTCCACGTTACTTGTGCCCGGATCTGGGGAGCCCAACTTTGACAGCGCGGAAGCGGACCCCTTTGAAAATAAGAAGAGGAGACAGGAGCGCGAGGTCAAGGGTCTCTTGGACAAGGTCAGCTTCTGAGACGCTCATCGTTCAGCACTGATTTTCTGATAATAATTCATGTTAGATCCAACCGGATATGATCACCCTCGATCCAGGCTTTGTGGGATCATTGGCGCCACCTACAAAACTAACGACTGCAGTGCATGATAAGCATGATATTCCCTTTGCCCGTCTTCCGCGTCTGGAACGACTACGTGTGGAAGGCAAAGCGGATGAAACGGAGCTTGATACCGCCGTTGTTCCAGAGGACGCTGACGAGGATGAACGTGGTAAGAAGCAGTCGAGAGAGCAGCGTGAGAAGCGGAAGATGCGCGGCAAGGGAAAGAGTTTGAAACGGTGCGTCAAAATGTTGTTTGACAAAAGAAATCCGAGCTCATATCAAGTAGTTATCTGAGAAAGCAACGCAAGAACGTCATTGACCCTACCGCAGTTCGTATTCTCCTTTTCTTTTCTCCGGTCTGATCCGCTAAGCGATGCGTTTGGTTGTCAGGTTACCATTCGGGCCAAGTTGGAGAAGCAGAGAGAAGAGAGGCGAAGGGCGAAAGCAGTCGAAAAAGGGGAGATAGAACCCAGGAAATCATCTGCATTAGATCGTTTCAAGCGTAGATGATTGTCTTGTGTGGCACCTTTACCGTGACCCTCCCCACCCTCCATGAAACACGGAATGCCATGTGTGCACTCCCAAACAGCTTTTCGGCTGCAAGTACAACCATCTACAGCCTTACTGTTTTACTGTTTTTTCTTTGGCATCTTCACATCGCAACAACTGCGCTCTACGCGAGTCACGGTCACCACCTCCCCACTTACAGTCTACAGACCAGTCTCAGGTTTTCACTCCCACGTTAGCCACCACTGTCCGTTTACAGAACAGGCATAGTGTTTTACGATTCGGACGTCGACGGTCGTCCAAAGTACACCAAAAATGCTGCTCCGATGTCGAGCTGCAACGTCGATGACTCTGTTGTCAAACAAACTCAAAGTTCGGAAGATGCAATGCACGGCGTAGTGACTTAACTCCACCAGCCTCGAGGCCTCGTTGCTCGCCGGCGGCCATCAAATTAATGCTAGTAACAGTGCCTCGAACAAGGGACGATTGCAATGAAAGGGGTCCCCGACGCTTAGCGCTGAGCGCTGAGTCGCCATCGATTCATAGCTTACCCTTGCCGAGCTAGTCGTGCCTTCATCTAGTGCCGTCACATCACATATGCACTGCCGGACACCTCCCTAGGTCCGAATTGCACTATCCGAGAGCTGGGGTAAAGCAAAGAGATTCCTCTAATTCTGGAGCTGGTGACCAGCCAGAATGTTTTGCACGGCGGTTGTTGCACATATGGGTAAGTGCGACCAATTTAGCCTGCTATCTGCTCCACGGAGCCATTGGTCGTTAGAGGTAACGAGGAATGTAGGATATCTCGTGAATCTAGACCCTTGGCGCCTGTACCTGGATTCGCCTGATAAAGCCCGCTGTTGTTTATGCTTCTTCCCCCACCTCTGCCTCCTTTCATCGATGATGGCTGACGAGAAAGAGGTTCCCTACGCTTTTGTCACCAAGTCTGTCGAGGACCAAACTGAGTCTATTGATACTCATGAAACCCTCCACCGCAAGCTCAAGAACCGACATGTTGCCATGATCAGGTATGCCTCCGTACAAACTTCTGACAGCTTGGCTGACCTTCCGCTTAGTATCGGTAGTGTCATTGGCACTGGTCTGTTTCTTGGAACAGCATCATCTCTCAAAAATGGTGGCCCTCTTGGTCTTTTCTTGGGTTACCTTTTCGTTGGAACGATATGCCTTGCCACTATGGTCAGTCTTTCTGTCGCCTCCAAGCGTATATGTCTTATCACATTCCCTGTTGTAGCTTTGCATTGGCGAAATGACAGCTTTCTTACCACTCCCTGGTGGTTTCATCAAGCTAGCCGAGCGATTCATCGATCCTGCTTATGCTTTTGCAACTGGTTGGAATTATTGGTATGGATGGTCGGTACGTCTGCCTGAACGCCATTCCAAGTACACACTCTCACCGAACTGGCATAGGTCACATTGCCTGGTCTGTATCCCCCGGGATGAGCACTCGTTCATGCTAACTTTTTCCAGCTGAATTGTCTGCCGCGGCCACTATCATCAGTTTCTGGGACAAGAAGACTAACTCAGGTGTCTACATTACTGTATGCCTGGTTGTTGCCATTGGAATCAATGCTCTGGGTGTTGGTAAGAGCTCTCCTGCACTCCTTTCTCTTCTTCCGCTCATTGCCCTGCCATAGGTGCATACGGTGAAGCCGAGTTCTGGTTTAGGTGAATCTCAATCTCGGATTGCTATTCATTTTTTTGAGGCCTTCCTAGCTCCATCAAAGTCATCACAATAACGGGAATGATCATTCTCGGAATCATCGTTGACTTGGGTGGTGGCCCGAACCATGATCGCATTGGATTCCGATACTGGAAAAACCCCGGTCCATTTACGGATTACTATGGGTTCACTGGCGCGAAAGGTCACTTCCTTGGCACCTGCAGCGTTGTTACACAAGCCGCTTTCTCATACCTTGGAACTGAAGCTGTAGCTGTTCGTTTTCTCATTGCTGCTCTTCTCTTCCCTTATTTGATCCATTACCAGATAGCCGCTGCAGAGGCGAAGAATCCTCGTCGGAACGTTCCAAAGGCAATCAAGAGGGTGTACTTCCGCATCCTAGTGTTTTACCTCGGCGGCGTGTTTATCATCGGTTTGCTCGTTCCTTCCAACAACCCCTTGCTCGACCTCAACTCTAGCAATGCTTCTGCCTCGCCGTTCGTCATTGCTTTCAACGCGGCTGGTATCAAGGTCTTACCTTCAGTACGTTGGAGGTCATGAGTTTAGCCATATCTCACACAACTATCTTTAGATCATCAATGCTGCTCTTGTAACTTCTGCCTGGTCTGCTGGCTCAAGTGATCTCTATCTCGCGTCACGTAGTCTATGTGGGCTGTTATCTTTCGTTGGCTATTTGGCTCTCTCATCTTTGCCCTACAGATGGTCTCGCTGTCTCTGGTAGTGCCCCGAGAATCTTCCGTCGCACGACGCGCTCTGGGATGCCCTACGTCGCTGTGGGCGTCTGCTCTTGCCTCGCTCTGCTTGCGTACATGACGCTCGGTGCAAGTTCTGGCATTGTCTTTTCTTGGCTCTCCAACTTCTCTGCGACAACAGGCCTGATCACTTGGTTCGGTATCGGATTAACATACCTCCGGTTCATGAAGGGTTTGAAGGCGCATGGTATTGACAGGAAGACGCTTCCGTTCGCCCCTCGCGTACAACCCTTTGCAGCATGGTATTGCTTGATCGGGACTGCAGTGACACTCCTTGTGCGTAAACGTCCGCGCTTGCTTTTTCTCTGGCTTGATTGATGACCTTGCCTCCAACAGTTTAGCGCATGGGAAGTCTTTCTCAAGGGAAACTGGTCCACGGCCACCTTTGTGACCGACTACTTGCCGATTATGTTGTTCCCTGTGCTTTACGTGGGCGCCAGGCTCGTCATGCGTGTACGCCCCCTCAGACCAAGCGAGATGGACTTCGTTTCCAACATAGCCGAGTTCGATGCCATAACGTATGGCACTTCTTTTTTCAAGTGGTTTGTGATTGATACCGTGAGAACAGGGAGGAAGACCCACCACCCAAGAACAAGCTGGAGGCGTTTTGGATGTGGCTGGTGCGTACCGCTTTATTTCCTGTTTCCGTACAATCCCCCTCATTTATTACTGTTTGATTAGATGTGATTCGGAGTGGACCGCTTTCCATCCATGTTATATACCTATATCTGTGCCATGCAGGCCACGTTTTCTCACAGGAATTTTAGTTTGCGCTGCCCCCTTGATATCAATCGGTAGTTCGACTAACGTCGAAACAAATCTCGAACTATGCGATGCCAGCCAGGACAGCTTTCCGGAGTAGCGTAAATGCCTATCGAAACTTCAATCCCGTTGTCCATGGTACGCTTCAGACGTATAATGGTCATCCACGATGAGAAAATTGATGGTCTCAACTGCAACCGCCGGCCGCGGAACATCGCACATGACTCACTCATTGACGGTTGAATTTGTAGTTCCAATCCTTGACGTACAAGTCTTCCCCTTTTGTTCAGAAACAGAGGTATCCACCTTAGATCCATCCATGCTTCAGTTCTACTTGAAATGTTACGATCGTGCAGGAGTGCGCCTTTCTGACGCTCGGTAAAGGTGCGATAAGTACCATTCCGAATGCTGTTCGACCCACTCGACCATAGCTGCTGCGATCGAGCACGATTCGTTGGTGTGTTACTTGACTATTTACCAGTTCTCGGCCCATAGCTGAGCGCTGATGACCTGGTCTACCCAGGTCAAGGTAGCGATGATCCCGGATTTGGTGTCCTTGGTGCGGCATGTCATCGTACGCGGGCACGTTAACTAACGATGTCAAAAGGCGAGCGAAGTAATCTTCAGTCTAAATAGTACACACCCGCACCATCTCGTGGCAGTACTGGCCGGGAGGCGTGCGGTCATCCTGCCCTTGGCGCGACAACCTGGTCTGGTCTCTAGGAGATGTCAGCATTGAGATTATGACGCAAGTAGCGGCTCTCCATCGTTGGTCTTCCGTTTGAGGCTAAGTCCTAACGGTTGTCCTAAATGCTTACCATTGCTTGCGTGAGAGGTATATCTCGTACTAAATATTGCGTTTGAATCTTTACGCGCAAGCTTGGTGGTAGTATGAGATACCAGCTGGCGTTCATGAATAATCTACACAAGTCCCTAGTCGTGTGCGGCACAGAGCGTATACGCAGTCCAGGGCGGATCAGAGGACGATGAACGAGGGGGGGAAAGACGGGACAGTCGTCATAAATATCATGCGCACTTCTGCAAGCGCAGCCAGCTCCCTGAGGCCCTTCACCACCAGGTCTACTAGGCTTCCCCTCTCCCCCTTACTCCGACGCACGCCTCCAATTCTTAACCCAGTGCCCCCTACTGGGCGCGGTACAGAGATTGTCTTGAACCCGCCTGCACAGCCCCTTCGAGGTCCCCAGTATGTGCCACGACCATCGCGATGCGCTCCGGCGGAACGCTCAGGTGACAGGCTGCCGAAAGATACGCTTCCTAATGTTGACCGTCGAGTCTTGGTGTCCGTACTCGTGTTAATTTTTATCAAAAGATTGAACCAAACGTACAGTTTGAACACTCTGAAGAATTCGGTGGATATGACTCCGTCCAATGGAAGCTGCTTGTTCTTTGCCTAATAGCACGTATTGAGTCCCACTCCTGACCCGGAGACAACCCAACCTATGGTTCCCTGTCGATAACGATCCCCGATTTGCCAACTCCAGCGAGCCTTGCGACGGTGTCCTCGTACGTGTCCTCGTGTCAGCGGGAAAGCCATGGAAGGATGAAGCGACTTACCGTCCAGATCGTGCCAAGCCTGGATCAACTCGTTACGTGCGCATTCATCCCAGATGAGACCAGTGCTCTAATTCGAGCATCTCGTCAAGCATCTAAGGAGATCAAGGAGATCAAGGAGTTGGGGGTGATTGTTTATGCGGCATAATGGTTAGGTGGCGTACCAAATGGTGGGCGACATCAACATTGAGACTCCCTTGCCCACCTGTGTTCACTCAAGACTGAATTTGATCGTGAGTGAGAGACCCATCATCTCATGCTATCAGATCAATCGCTAGGCACGACCTACATGTGCTCATAGTACCCTTGTCGTCACTGGCACGCAAAGCTGGCAGCGCTTTTATCACACGATGCGTGAGTTTTACCCCAGACTGTGATACATATCACACGGCGCATGATGTGTATATCCGGAACATACCTTGGAGTGTCTCATGGCTTTGAAGAGTAACTTGATAATGAACCAGTCGACGGTCATCCCAAGCATGTCAAACGTGTAGGCATCGATGTCGCACAAAAGGGGGAGTGCGTTGGAATCCCGGTTGATAAATGACACGGCAATTTCAGAATCCATAAAGCAGGGATCGAAAGTCAACGTCGTATTGCGACGACTCGTTGGTACAACATATGACAAGACCTCAGTTATCTTGCGTTAGTACATTCAGGTACCTAGTAAGTCGGTAAACTGGTTTTAATAATGCCGGGAACAAATGAACGGAACGAACGAGCACACAACGAATTTCAATCTACCGAGAAGCGAAAAGTCTGAACACTATGATCTGAGATTGAATGTTCAATGCCCGATCAATTCACTGGATTTTGTACCAATAATAACCTGTACCGCGGAATGTTGAGTTTTCCGGTATCTATCAAGCTGTTAAGCTGTAAAGTTGAAACCCGGTAGAGCGAATCCAAAAAAGTAATACAGCTTTTACTCCACCGGCCGCCATCCCCGCTGATATGGCCCCCGATAGTCCCTGACAACCGCGTTGTAAAAACACCCGACGCCGACGGGCAGGCATCTTCGCTTTCTATATTTTATTCTGATGACCAGACGTCTACAGGATTGCCGAGGCGAGGATTGTGTCGTCTGACTCTCGTTGTAATGCAGCATGGGACTCTCACTCGGCCGCCGAACGTAAAGTTTTTCTCACTCTGTTGACATGGTCTGAGAGGCAAGCGAGGGAGCACTGGGTAAGTGGTTTGCCCGCTTTATGGTATAGGGTGAAGTGATTGCTCTAAAGGGGGCAAGTGAATTAATAGCCCATGTGGTTGATTGATCCCGTGGCCGCGCAGCAGTGCGGTCCGTCATACTATCGGCACTTGTATTCCTCTGATGAAGCACTATTTATGCGTCCTTGCTCTCACACTACCCTCTCATTCTTTCATTATGGCCACTGGCAATGATGGTGAGAAGATCGCCTACAAAGTCGACGCCAAGTCTGTCGAGGAGCAAACGGAGTCCTTCGATGTGCATAGAACCCTCCATCGAGAGCTCAAGAACCGGCATATTGCCATGATCAGGTACGTATTATCTGCGCAGCACCATTCAACTACTCTGTCTGACTCTCCGATTAGTATTGCTAGTGTCATTGGCACTGGTCTCTTCCTCGGAACAGCAACCTCCCTCAAGAACGGTGGTCCCCTTGGACTCCTTTTGGGATATTTCTTCGTTGGGACGATATGTCTTTCTACCATGGTCTCTCCTTCATCAGTGCTAGAACTACATTTAACATCTCCCAATCCAGCTTTGTCTTGGTGAAATGACAGCTTTCTTGCCTGTTCCTGGTGGTTTCATTAAACTCGCCGAACGATTCATCGATCCTGCCTATGCTTTTGCGACTGGTTGGAACTATTGGTATGGATGGACGGTGTGTCTATTTCAATGTCGTTCCCGACCAGGCTCTCATGCACCAGTTGCAGATGACCCTACCTAGTGTGTATCTTCGAGCATGAAGCCTTGTTGTTACTTAGACCTTTTCTAGCCGAATTGTCGGCCGCAGCGACCATCGTTAGTTTCTGGGACAAAACGACCAGCCCGGGGGTCTATATTACTGGGTGTTTGGTCGTCGCTATTGGAATCAATGTTCTTGGCGTTCGTAAGAACTTTTTCTCTAGTCGTACTCTTTCTTCCCTTCACGGTTCGTCATAGGTGCATACGGAGAAACCGAGTTCTGGTTCGGGTAACTTGTAGCGTCGGTATTCTAGCAGTTTCTGGCTAACAATATCTAGTTCGATAAAAGTCATCACGATAACAGGGTTGATTATCCTTGGAATCATTGTCGACTTAGGAGGTGGCCCAAATCATGATCGCATCGGATTCCGATACTGGAAAAATCCTGGTCCATTTACGGATTACTATGGGTTCACTGGGGCGAAAGGCCACTTCCTTGGCACCTGCAGCGTTGTTACAGCAGCTGCTTTCTCGTATATTGGCACTGAAGCAGTAGCCGTTCGTTTCGTTTCCTAGCCCTTCTCTTTCATGTTTGACCTCTCGCCAGATAGCTGCTGCCGAGGCGAAGAACCCCCGCCGGAATGTTCCGAAGGCAATCAAGAGAGTTTACTTTCGCATTCTCGTGTTTTACCTTGGTGGCGTGTTTATTATTGGTTTGCTCGTCCCCTCCAACAACCCACTACTCGACCTTAACTCCAACAATGCCTCTGCCTCGCCGTTCGTCATTGCTATCAACACGGCCGGCATCAAAGTCTTACCTTCGGTACGTTTGAGATCAGTAGCGCGTACCTTGTCTTACACGAAGCTTTCCAGATCATCAACGCTTGTCTATTGACTTCTGCCTGGTCTGCCGGTTCAAGTGACCTCTATATTGCGTCACGTAGTCTATGTATGCTGCACATCGACTTAATGACACTTTATTATTCATAACATCGTCCTCTAGATGGTCTCGCCATCTCTCGCAGTGCCCCCAAATTCTTCACCCGTACAACGCGTTCCGGGATGCCTTACATCGCTGTTGGCTTCTGCTCCTGCTTTGCATCCCTTGCATACATGACGCTCGGTACCAGCTCTGGTATCGTGTTCTCCTGGCTCTCCAACTTTTCTGCAACGTCAGGTTTGGTCACATGGTTTGGCATCGGAATAACATACCTCCGATTCTCAAAGGGCTTGAAGGCACATGGTATCGACAGGAAGACGCTCCCGTTCGCACCGCGCTTTCAACCATTTGTCGCGTGGTATTGCGTGATTGGGACTGCAGTGACGCTCTTCGTGCGTAGCATCACACCACTCCGTCTTTGAGCCACGATTGACGCGAGAGCCCGACAGTTTAGCGGATGGGAAGTCTTTCTCGAGGGCAACTGGTCCTCTGCCACTTTTGTAACCGACTACTTGCCGATCATGCTGTTCCCAGTGCTTTACGTGGGCGCCAGGCTCGTCATGCGTGTACGCCCAGTCAGCCCAAGCGAGATGGACTTTGTCACCAATTTGGCCGAGTTTGATGCCATAACGTATTCGTTTTCTCTTCCCTCCTTTCTTGGTATCGTTTTAACCCGTCTTAAAAACAGGGAAGATGACCCAGTACCCAAGAACAAGCTGGAGGCATTTTGGATGTGGCTTGTGCGTACAGCTCTCTTTCCAGTAGTTGCTCACCAGTATCGTTTACTTAGATGTGACTTGGAGCGGACCATTGGTGCCATATCCATTGCGTATCCGTCTGCACTATACTCGCTTTCCCCTCGTGTTCCCATGTATTTTCCGTACGCTTGTCTAAAAAACCAATTTGCATATAGTGATTCCTATAAAACCATCAAAACAAGTGTCGACATATATGTTATGGATATATAAGTAGCAGACCGTCAATGCTAACACAGACACGACGGTTCGACGTCAAGTGCAGCCAAGGCAGCGCTGATCGCCCTCGCTAAGTCTTGTTCGGAAAACGTCGTCGACCCCTCGTCTGTGTGCACCACGCCCGTCGCCGATTCTGGGCCAACACTACCACTTGACCCTTGCTCTGAAAATAAACCAGAGAGACCACCGGAATCCAACGCACCAATTCCCATACCCACGCCTCCTGGCGCCCACTCGCAGCACTCTCCCACCTCTGGCTGCGGCCAGTTATCCCCCGCCAAGTCGGACAACGGCGTCTCTGAGCACATATCAGGCGTCGAACAGCGCGAACCCGACGTCGGGCTCGCCATCCCAGACCCTGGCATGCGCCCATAAGGCTCGTGCAGCGCGGTAGGATTACCAATGTACCACCGACATCCCCTCGCTCTTCCCTTCCCTTTGCCCGTCGTCATCTCATCCGTGTTTTCGACCACGTCCATGCTGACGCTCGGCTCCAAATCACGCACTGAGCGGACCTTCCACGACGCAAGTGGTTGCCCGATAAACACCCTTGGTCCAATCGGCTCGTCTCGTCGCCTCGGTCTGGGGACTTTTTGACCACGCTGCGACTGCGACTGCGCTTCTGGAAGCGCAAGAAGGGGGAGAGCAGAAATAGACGTGGGATTGGATGGCGCATGGAGACGTTCCATGTGTTCGCGCCTCATGAACGCGCTCCCGACACGTTCTCCTTCTACCCCATACACATGCGCCCAAAAGTGCGATTGTGATGCTTCGACAGCGGGTGCCGCGCCTGTGTCTCGTCGCTTGTCCTTATCGAGTGATCTGGAGTTGTGGAGCGGTCCAGCGGAGTCCCGCACAAGAGTCACCTTTGACTTGAAAATAGACGCTGCTAGTCCTCCAAGCCTCATTGATACGAATTCTTCGCCTCTGTTCCTGGAACAGAACGAACAATTGCACGTATTCGTGCACACCGGGCACAAGAATCCTGCACTGTATTCGTCAAAGGTGATGTCAGGGTACCTAGTGTGATGTCCATAGATTAAATCGAGCACGAGTTTTGGCAAAGAGACGGATGGAAGAAACCAACCGGAATAGAACGCAACGATTACAAAACCGCTTTCCACATACACGACCATCGATCATGTTCGAGCACGACATCTTGGGTCTCACGGACTTGTTTCGACATTGGTGACAATATGACATTGTTGGGACACCCTCATCTTCTGCGCCTTGGTACTGGGCGTTCGTACCTTTCTCTTCAAGATTAGGACGTTTGATCTTGATCTTAATGTTCGATCTGGAGGTGCCAGGAGTGTAATCTGATTCGGACTCGGGTGCAGAGCGAGCTTCACGCAACTTGCGCGAAGGTACTGGACGTCTCTTCGTCGGCAAGGGTTCATCTGTGTCACTTGTAGACGACTCAGTGGCTTTTGTCGTGTGGCTTGATGATGCCTCAGAAGGTTTCCGAGTTGAAGATGATGCCGAAGAAACACCCGGGTCACGGTACTTGATCTGCACCGGACGCTTGCCCGCTTTCAGAGGTGGAGCTGAGGAATCTACCGGCCGACGAACGTAGATGATTGGTTCTGGTAGCTTTGAGCGCTGTTTTTGTGTGCGAACAGGTTCCTCCGGCAGTGCTTCAGGTTGCCCGGGACCAAGTAGAGAAGGATTGATGGTGCCAGGAGTGGTAGATGGAACATCATTGCCGCAAGGTGGTTTGTCATCCAGACAAAGGCGGTCCTCCTGTTCGAACGCCCAAACATCTGAAAGGGAAACATCACCATCAAAGGCGTTGCTTGGCGAAGCTGCGATGTAGCTTGCGGGCTCAAAAGGAGAATCGGATGTAAGCCCAGTAGCTACCGAGGGATCCATATCCGCCGTAGTGGGACTCGGGGGTATTCCCAAAAAACACTCATTGCCACTTGCGTCAGCCAACTGGGAGTCGAGATCCAATGACGGGTGTCCAAATTCAAAGGAATCGGTTTCATCACGTTCCGCAGAATGCGAGCGGAACGCATGAGCAGGAGCAAGCGGTTGGCGGGAAGGGATTTGTTTGTTCGGGGAATCGCCTAAACCGTTAAAGTACTGGTTCATGTCATTCTCCGTGTCAACGGGCATCGAAGAAAAGGGCTGGGACACCGTTGGATCGGAAAGTGCCGAGCCGACTGCGACATCCGGGGCAGGGAGGGTATCGTCCTGTAGTAGCGCATGGTCGGGACCGACATCGACGGCGGCACGAGTTTCACTCACCTGAGTTTGCCCATCTGAAGCAGGCTCCGGATTCTCCTCTGGAGGCGCCAATACCCAAGGCCTGAGGTGCTCGATCGAGACGTAACCTGTAGTTCCTGGTACGCGAGGTGACGGGGTATGCGATGAGCGAGCCCAAACGGTTGCTTTCCCAGAAATTCTGAGATTGGACGTCCAGTCAAATTTAGCTTCTCCCAATTTTGATGCATGCGCCCGCCACGCGTGAGCAAATTGGAAGCGTGTATTAGTTGCAAGGTCCCGTGGAGTGAGCGGGGGATACGCGTCATCATTGTAGAGAGGAATCTCCGTGTGCTCATACAACGTATCCTGCACTTCATATGGAAGCACGTCAGCCGTAATAGTGGGGGCGGGCAGATTTTGAGATGACATAGTATCACATTCTCGCTCTTTTCCATTGGGTTTCTGGGGGGAATGGGTATGCTTTCTCGTGGACTCAGAAGAAGCGGTGGGTGCGGCCATGTTGGAAACAGAGGGACCCGGCAGTGGAATGCCATGGTAGTGAGAGATTGACCGATAATCTGCCTTGGTCAATCCATCAGGGAAGGGAGGAACCTGAAGATAATCAATGAACAGTCGGGTGCGTCGAGGGAGTGGAGGTGGCGTGAAAAGGGATTGTTCCGGAAGTATTGGGGAACTACGCGCTGACGATGAGGACAAACTGCGTGGAACGGGACCGGCAGTGCGGTTGCTGGGATGCACGGTATTGGGAACCTACGTAGGTGACGATAAACCCCAGATTTTGATCGGACGGTAATCAAACACTAACCGACTTCTTACTATCTGACAATTCGTCCTCAGTATCCTCGAGGGTGAGATCTATCACTTCTGATTCTAATGTCGATGCGGGTGGCGACGATGCGACGAGTCCAGGTGAAGTTCGTGAGTTATTGAGACGAGAAGGTACAGATAAGACAGGGGAGGAAGGAGATGAAATTGGCAATGTGGTGAAAGAGGGGGATGGTAATGCTAGTCTTGGAAGGGTGTGCTGTGTGGACGCGTCCAGACGAGTTCACGAGCGAGCGGGAGAAAGGGACTTACTGAGACAGAACGGTGGCGATCATCAAGAACGTCGCGTAGTGGGGTTGGCGTGGTATCGACGCGACTTGGAAATCGTGTATTTGCCGGTGAGCTTGCCACAGAGTCCCGCTGCCGACCGACGCAACCAAAAGTGAGCAAGACACAGGGTTGGGTAAGAAAAGGCGCGCACTCCAAGATTCGAGTGGAAGGAAGACTTTTCTGCGCGTTTCTTTTCAGAAAACGTGGAAGATGGTCGCGAAGTCTCGGGGCTGAGGGGTGTGTGATATGGATCGCGAGCCCGGATGGAAGAGGAGCGATCCCGTTTTGCGTTTTGCCGCTTCTGGTCGAGACGACCGTCCCAGTTGGCGAGTTCTGATATTGTTCTGGCAGCCATGAGGCCTTTGGAGCCGTTGGCGACGTTACCAGATGCTGTCCGATTGGCAGAGGTACTTGCGCGCAAGTTGTGGTGGAACGCGACCGCGCTCATGCTCATTTCGGCATTTGCCGACAAAGGATATCGTCTTGGACTCCTTCCTTTCTTTAGCCACTACTGGTTTCATTTACGACTCGGCTTCGATTACAGCTGGTTGTTCGGAGGGGGTCTTTTCCGCGTAGAATTAGCCCTGACTGCAAGTAACATTGTTCCGGTCTCATATATTCCTGTAGGTATAGACCTCTGATTATCGAATCCGCGTTAAACCGTGTATTCTTCCGGGCTGACGACTATCTCTTGTCCCTTCATCGAGTTAATACCATCTCGACAGATACTCAGCTCTTTGGGAACTATTTAGTCCCTTTTCGTGGGAGCTGCATACACGTTTCCAGTGGGTTATTGTCGAACCCGAATGCTCCAGCCCGTGTCGCCGAATCCTTATAAGCTATAATCGACACGCTACATTGGATTCATTCTTGGTTTGTGCCTATGCAACAGCATGTATTATGGCTCACTAATTTTCTATAATTTGATGTCAATAAATAGCAGTGGTTGAATCATTGACGTCTCATCGTGCGACTATCGAACTCTCGACTTTAATTGTATCAAGTTCTAGCATTCGCGTGAACCAGTCTCCTGCGAGCTTGGTTCGCAGGGCGCGCAGATCCTTACGCAAGGTATGTATATCTTTTGATACGCGTCCTTCTCTTGCCCTTTATCACGTTACATTATTCGATAGTCTTGAGGCATCTTTTGCAGGCCAACGTGGCGTTCTTTGGGTAACCATGACGATTGCACCGGTCTACGCGAGGTTTTGGGACGCAGATTGATCCTGTGCCAGGGCAAAAAACAGAGGAGATTCAACACGTGGATACATTGCACACGCACTCTACTTCATAATGGCGTCTCTATCGCTAATTGTCTCCCGAAATGACTGACAATGCAGAGCTGTTCAAACTGAGGACTGCTGGGAGACACAACGTGAGCTCATCGTGCATATCATAGCACGTATGAACTGAACTCTCGATCACAACGGTCCTCCTCATACGTTTTGGTGGTCCATCCCCTACGTCCCCTTTCCGCCGTTGCTCGAGATTATGCGCAGTGCACGTAGCAAAGCCAATTGATCGGTGGGACGGCGTTGATGGTGCCACGAATGCAGGGCAATCATCCTCAGCCATACAAACACTGTTGAAGATGACCAGTGCGGACAGATCAGAGTGCCGGTGGCAACTATGGAATGGCGACTCACCTCCTGTAGTCGCCTGGGCCAGGAAGACGGCTACTTCCCTCTTCTCGTGCCATCAATCCCAAAATGCCTGGTGCATTCAGAGATACTAGGACGGGGGTAGATGCCTAATAATCAAAACTAGTCTATAAAAGAGCAAGTCCAAGAGTCTAAGTCGATGCTTAGGGTATGTCTTAGATGAAAATGGGGTCTACATCTTTCCAGAGGCTATTGCCTCCTTTCCACACTTTCTCCCGTTCCGTCCAGTATTCGAGTACACCATTCACACGGGAAGGCGTCCATACGCGCTCCCCCGTATCGCCGTCCGTCTCCGCAATAAACCATCTGGGACGATGAGGAGGTAGCTTGCCCTCCTCTCGCGCGCGCCGTGTCGCTCGTTGCTTCTCCTCTTGCTTTTGCTTTAGCTCGTTCGCACGTTCATACCTTCCCCTCTCGAACGCGCGTTGGTCAGGCCGAAGACGACAGTCGGTAGGGCACAAAAACCGCCTGAGGGTGTCCTCTGGACAGTCATTAAGCGTGATGGCAAATGGAGTGAGGTTGAATGGGGCAGGCGGCTTTTCGGAGTTTCTCCACAGTAGGATATACTCTGCCATGTAGTTCGGCGACGCCGGGCCGCTGACAGTGGCGTCGGGATGCAGATATCCACTGCCAGTACCAACAGCACGACAAATGAGTTGGCTATTCCAGCGGCCGGCAATTTCATAGGTGATCTCGCCTTCTGAATTGCTAACAGATCCTGAAATCTCAAATGCGTCCTTTCCCCGCCACCCTCGTGGCTTAAATGTGAGGATGCATCGATCTCCTGTACGATTATTCGTGACCTGGGTTCGAATGAGTTCAGCGAACGGACAGCTAACATGGACGACTGACGATCATGTCACCATAATGATCGATCGTAGGAGAACCAAGGATAAAGCCAGAAACGTTCGTGGTGACTTTTTTCCATGAATAGTGTTCAACAACTTTTCCCTCGACGGCAACGTTCGTTGCTTTGGGATAATTTGGCATCAATTCCTCGGGCAACAGAAGTTCCGCGTGTGCAACACCAGTCGGCCGGATCTCGAAGGATTTACCCATGAATTTATTTTGGGCATCAACCTATAGAATTATCAGCCTGGTCATTCATCCGTCTCGGACGTCGTACCTCGCCAAAATAACGCCAATTGGGGGACTCTGCCCAGCAAGCAGAAATCGGCGGGTGGTGACTGACTTGTTCAGATATATACCGGTATTCTTTGTCTAATCTCACGTATTCGAATGTCTCACCCTTCAGGTAATGTAAGTCTATGTTCGAATTCGAAGTATGTCACTCACAAGCATGGGGTTAAACGGTTTCGCTATACGTCCAATGGTTGACGAATAATTCGACATCGCAAAGGCAGCAACGAACGCAATACGTCGATGAGGATCTTTCTGTTGAGCCGCTACGTCGACTACAAAGGATATGTTAAGGAATGGAAATAATAACCAAGGCACTCACGACACTCGGAAAATTCCATATCTTCAGCCTACGAACGAGATGAGATCGATGGAAGTGCAGGCGAAGGGGAATCTACCATTCGCTGTAGCATGCTCGTTGGTTCGTTGAAAAACACTGGGAAACTGATTTTCGTCAAGTCCTTTCCGATGCTGTGCTTCAGCACGGACCACAGACTGGTAGACGGTCTGTCATCTTTTCCGATCGGCAGCTGGGTTCTTAGATGTTTATATCCCAAAAAGGGCTCCAAATTAATGGAAGATGGCAACAAAGTTGTGGAGTGCGTGGGGCTGGTAAGAAGCTCGCTAACAACGAGGTTCGGAAGATTACCCGATTCAATAGCATCAAAAAACTCATCTTCTTCGTCTGTATCATGAAAGTCGTCACCCTCGTTTGCAGCACTGGTAGACGCAGGCGCCAAACGCGACATTCTGCGCTGGGTAGGGGTCAAGAGCATTGGCGACTGAGGGGTGTCGTGAGGAGGAACGGGTGTCAAAACGGGAGGTGTTTCTCCTGCTGTAAAGTAGGCAGAAGCCTGGGCCGAAGGTACGGTGGAAGAAGTCCCAGTTAATGAGAGGGGTCGCTGCCTTACTGTCGCAGACCAAGCGTCCTGCGATCCTACATCAAAAAATCTGCTTCCGCGTTTTCGAGAGCGCGCTCGAAGCTCTCTCTCAAGGGCTTCTCCTTCACGAACGACTGTCTGCAAACTTTCTTCCCATAGCGTCTGCCGTTCGCGCTCTCGCTCAAGTTGCGATCTCCACCATTCTTCCCTGTCTTTTGTCATATGAAGGTACTCGTTCATCATTGATTGGACCATGGTAAATGACTCCTTTAGAGCTTCCCGAAGTTCATAAGTGCGGTTGGAATCCAATGCTGGTAGGGATAACCCAGCAAGAAGCTGCATGGTGAGGTCCATCTGCGCCGCAACCGAATTTCCGTGCAGGTCGAAACAATTGCCGTGGGGAGGGTGGCTCTGCGTCATTGCCGATGCGGCCGAACTGTCCAGTCGATTCGCCGCCTCTTCAACTTCTTCCTCACGAAGGGCTTGGATACTGTCCTTGGAGGCGCCACCAAGCGTCGGAGGATCCTCCTCCGTTGTGTCAATCAGAGAAACCTGGTCTCCCCTCAAACTATGTGTCCCAAGCTCTCTCATCATAGATACCCCTGACTGAAAGCTCGTTCGTATCTTCACTGGCCGTAAAGCACTCTTATCGCTCTCTGTGCTCCGGCGAGCTGCAAGACTTTTGTCCGCGTCGCGCCGGTACCATTCCATACTCTTGCTAATCGCTTGTGTCCATCGTGCAGCTTCGACGGGATGGTTCGCCCGCATGAACCATTTCTGTGTGCCCGTCGTACTGCCACGCATTGGCACAGAGTAAACTTCAAAGCGTGTCTTCTCTGTCTCCGTTCCAGTCTTAAGAATGGCCGTCTTCATGGAAATTGCACCTCTGCTGGCAATTTCTTCGTCCTCCTGATGTCTATAATCTACGAAAAAATTAATACCGCATCACGATGAGAGCATTCATACGAACAAGAAAGAACGCCGTCTTTGAGAACGAACCATCGAGTGTTGTACCCTTTTGCAACGTTGGTATATTTGTTCAGGTAACCCTTCAGAACAGGCGGCTCGGAGATTGGCATGTCGATCAGTGACTGGTCGTGATTTGCGACTACGATTTTTCAGGCGAAACCTTGAAAAGAAGGGGGAAGAGACATACACTGGCGCAAGAATACCCTCACACGATCATCTTTGCCCAAACCGTCATAGGCCATTTTCCCTCTCCTGTCCCGCACGAAAACATCCGCGCCTGCGCGTACGACTAGCTCGATGAACCGCAAGTCTTTTCGACGTGCCGCTTCATGTAATAGCGAAGTTCCAGTCGTGTCATCGAGGTAGGAGAGCTCGATCCCTTTTGCGCGCGGTGATTCTAACAACGATACGAGGGCTTGACTCGGTTGCACATTCAAAGACGAGAGTGCGTATGAATGCAACAATGATCTATATGACGCGCTTAGGAAAGAACGCGAATCTAGGATGGATGAGAGGTATGGTGACGATTCGGGACAAACCAACATACCTTGCAGGACTTGAATGACCTCCTTGCCTTTTGCTACATCTTTGCAAGTACGTCCCTGGGTATCGCGGAGGGTATCATCTATTCCCGATTGTTCCAGAAGAAGAGACACAATTTCGGCGCGCCCGAGCGAGGTCGCGAGGTGGAGGGCAGTAGTACCACTTGCCGGGGGGTGTATGCCATTAGGTGAAATGGCCCTGTGTGACAATAGAACCTGTACGGTCTCCACTACAGATGAGTCCGTCGTCAGATTAGAAACTTTGAGATCCAAAGTGTATGGCGCACCGCTGGCACAACGAATAGCGAGGTGCAAGGCTGCAGCACCTGTATTAAAGTCACTATCACCCGAGCTCCGTCTCTCTTTTCCGATCTCGGTCAGGAAGGGATGAATAAGGGCAGGGTCACCTAGAATACATTGCATCAGTGCTCCAGGAGTTTCTGACATGCTATGTCACCACAAACCACTTCTGAGAGCTGAGAGCAGCCTCACTTGCCGCAAGGGTTCTACTGGAGCTAGAACAGCTTGGATGTGAGCCACAAAACAATCAATTCAAGGTGCAGCACGACAGTACCTGATGTCTGCACACTGAGCACAGAAGGGCTGCCATGTAAAGACATGGCTACCAGTTGACTCGGTTATTCACCCGGAGTTTCTTCTCTTTAGTTGTAGCCGGAGAGTCGGCGAGCAAGTCAGAATGACCTCTGCTAGTCCCTGCGCTGTTGAATGTGTCGTGTCGGTTGCCCAAGAACCAAATGACCATCACGTGATCAGAACAATTGGCTGGCAAACCCCGAAGCGATACGATACTTTTGACTGGTACCTACAAGCAACTTTTCAAAATTTGGAACTGTGCTCAGACCTCCTGGACAATGCAGCATCCTCCCATCCGAGAAATAAATTCCAATTTTAGCGTATCTTCAGTGTTCATCTAATCCTTGAAAGGTAACCAGTGACCACACTGACCGGTGACCTTCAATACCTGCCATCTGCCATGTCGCGAAAGTGGATAGAACTCCAAGGAAATTGGTTAAGTACTCTGAATGCCAGGCTTAAGCTTAGACTTTGCTTACACAACCTGCATACGGTATTAGCCCAATTGAAGGCGATCATCGCTGCAGAAATTTTGACATAGAAATTGTGAATATGACAAACGTTGAGTCCACAGAAGGTACTGTAGGAAGCTGTAGAATTGCAATTGACCCTGCCGTGCTTAGTGTCATTTTGTTTACCGGAGCGGAGAGCTGCGGATCAACCTTTGTTGGTTCTTAGGCCATCCACCGCTGGATAACTACGTACTTGGATCGTTTGTGGCTAGTATTAGTAAGTACAATTATCTGATATGTTTCCTGGAGAAACCCACAGGCAGGAGTGTTTGTGTACCGACTGCTTTCACTCGCAGGCATGATATTTTGTCATCATGAGCTTCATGCAGTAGTAGCTTAAAACCCACATGGCTATCATGTACTTATCCACGGCAGTAAAACTGTGCGTACTCAGTGTCATCTAGCTTGCAATTGAGGTTGCTTCCTGGTGTGTTCCTGAATCGATGGGCCCATGTCGGATGTTTTGTTCTTAGCGAACATCTCAGTCCTTGAAAGTTGTGGCACTCACTGGAGTCCCATAATCACACGGTGACACTGGAATCTATGACCAGTCATCGAAAACATGATAGGCAATCCCATGAATAGAGATAGCATCATTGGGCGGCCATCAGGAAAACTGATAGCAAACCTCGGACTCATGGTTACGTAGGCCGTGTCAATGTATTCCATCGGTTAAAGATAACAGGCTTCCATTACCACGCCAAGATGACAGGAACTAGCACAAATTAGGAGACGTGAGAGCAAGATCTGGCCTTCGAATCTTCGATCGAAGCAGTACGAACAAGAAGCCTTATTGTACTCATGTATGCAGTGGAAGAAATGGAAATAATTTGTATCTGCACCCAGAGTGAAAGTAGTCCATGATCGCATCAAGGGGGAGACTCGATTATTCCAATCGATCCAGAAAGGAGTGTTGATGTCATACAGCTATGGGATGCCAATTAATCTACAAGTACTACAAGGAAACTGTTGACAGGCCCTACAGTGGTTCTTAGACCGAAAGCACCCAACAGACCGATATTTAGATCTATGTTATCATAGAGCTTGACCTGAACACCTTACCAAGACAATTGATTTCTGCAATTAGAAGTTTGACCTGGGGCTGACTGAATCCACCGGATCGCCCGGATCAATGGCACGCAGACTCTCCAAATGCGCTCAATCGAATCAACAAAGGTCCATCTTGTGATCGGTAGGCACATCAGAAATTCTTGGCAAGGAGACCACAGATTGCACTACAGTCATGCGTAGACCACACAGAGTAAAGTCGAAAGCGAAGTTTTAGAAAGTGCTTCGGACTTGCACAATTTCGAAGCTTCAAACTTCTGATCAATAATTAGTGAGGTAGTTCTAGCGCCGCAAAAATACATATTTCCATTCTGGTATATTCTGAGTGTGATATTACGCCGTTACTCCATTAATGGTACCTAGGTGAGGTGATACTAAAACGCTGTCCAACGTGGTAGTTCTAATCTGTAACTCACCTATCGAAACTCCACTGCTGAGCTAATGAAGACGCGGAAACACTGCACGGCAACGGCAAGACGCAACTGACCTCGAGCCCGACTTTTTGCCGCCGAACAGCTGTCTCCGAATCCCGACGCCAACGCTGTCAAATGCTGTCACCGATAACACTCAGTATGTACTGCCATGGTGATTCTACTTACAATGTAACGGCATAAGTCTTCTCGCCCGCAGTATGGGGAGTTTGCAGTCTTGGCTGGAGTGCAGCACCGCGTTAGGGTTGGTTATGGCTAGTGATTCGTCAAAGAGAGACTCCGGTGGGTGTGAAACAAACGGAGACCGCTTTTTTGTGTCTGTGTTGACCTTTTATGTGGCGGTGTCAGGTTCAAATGTTTCTTCGGGGCAATAATATTGCTGAGTCAGCATTCATTGATGCTATCCCTAATCGGGAGTATTGACAGATGGATAAAAGGCCCAACATGCCGTTGTGTTCCCTCAGCTACTCTTTTCCTCCCCCCAAGCACCATTGCCCGCGCTTTCCCATCGTATCATGTCTGACGTCGAGAAAGCACAAACTTCCCAAACCCAGCACGTTCAAAACTATGAGAGGCCTATTAACGTTGCGCCACGTGGAACCAAGATCGCCAACCCCGCCTCTCTGTACGTCTCACTCGTCATTGTAGGTTGTCTAACGCTTATTCCGCTGCAGTGGTTTGTTTTCATTCGCATCCACCACGTTCATTCTTTCCATGTACAACGTAAACGCAAGGAGCATTCATACACCCAATGTTGTCCTCGGCATGGCTTGCTTCTCTGGTGGTCTTGCTCAGTTTATGGCAGGGATGTGGGAGTTTCCCCGTGGAAACACTTTTGGAGCTACAGGTGTGTATTTTTCTCGCTCCGATGATCGCCAAACTCTCGTGTATCGAACATGTGACTTCCACCCTTGGACCACATGTTACGTGCAAGTTTCACGGGCCTTTTTGTCATTATCCACATGTGTCCTACGTTCTTGGCTAATGCGGTTACACAGCGTTCACTTCTTACGGAGCGTTCTGGATGTCATACGCAGTTATTTTGATCCCTGGAAGTGGCGTGATCTCCGCGTATACATCTACTGAGGAGTTCTCGCAAGCAATTGGTATATATCTGATTACTTGGTTCATCTTGACCTCCTTGTTCTTGTGAGTCTTTCAAATCGTTGGAGTAACAGCAGACCTAAAATATCTCTGTAGCATCGGTTCCCTTCGCCGCAACCTGGGCTTGATGGCGCTCTTCTTCTGTCTTTCTACCACCTTCCTTCTCCTTGGGATCGGTGCAATGAATGGGAAGGTTGCGGTGACCAAGGCTGGTGGTGTGTTTGGTATCGTGACGGCCTGGGTCGCATACTACTGTGGTCTCAGTGATCTTCTCATCAAGGACGAGAGTTGGTTCACCCTTCCTTTGGGTACTATCCAGTAGGTCTTGTATTTAGATGGTTGCCGTTGACGGATTTTGTTTATGGTCTGGTATTTGGTGTCCCGGTAATGCACCATTATCTCCTCGGTCATTTCTTTTTACAAATGACTAGAGTAGGGTTACGTTTTATTCTCATTTAAAACGATACCAGTCTGTTCTTGGATTCCCTTCCTCTTGATATATTGTTCTCTGAGCAAACAAATTACGCTTGCTGGCACTGCATTGGACGTAATGCTAAGTAATATGATGGAGACCTAGAAGGGAATATGGGCGTTGTTATCGTAGAACACAATAGCGTCTCTGGGGGAAATCGTCGTAACGTTGGTCAGCGGAGTATCTGATTCCACATCGTTGTATTTGATTTTGGTCTTTTTCCAGAGACATGACAGGAACAGAGAGCTAAACAGCGGCGTGGTCCAAACCAATGCCCTAACTCCGACAAGGTACCCCTCGGGTATTCCGCCCCTGGAGGGTCCGTACTAGGCACGCTTAATGTGCATTGGGCACCTCGGCGAGGAACAGGGTTTTTGGTGAGCCGAACGGGCCCAATCTCACTCAGGACTATCGAGTTTGTGCGAATCACTTGTGGGGCAGGTTCTCATAACTAGCAGACCCGATAGTAACAGGTAACGTGAAGTGTCCACCAGGACAACGAATATCACATACCAAGATACGCTAACTTGTATCGTCTCTGATTTTTTGTTGTGACCGCGGATGTATGTCGCTCCGCCGTCTGTCGCAAGTTCGAAGTAGCCCTTGCGCAGCGTCATTGCCTCGATGTCGAGCAATCGCACCGAAGACTATCCTTGGCACTTGCATTTCCGTAGTTGTGTTGCGTGATGCCCTCATCGTCAAATTATGTGGGACAGGATCAACGTGTCATGGTTGGAACATTGTTTCAAGAATGCCTCACAAACAACATCATGAATGTCCGAAAACGGGGTTGATCACGATACATTCGAGTCAGTACTGCGCTAATTTTCCTGTCGACATGGTTTTATCGAAGTGCAGACAATGAAAGTGTGACGCGGGACTCACGATGGAAGGACATTGACAAAGGTAGACTCCACGAGGACACGCAAGACAGGATCAGAGAATGGGCGTTCCTCAAGGCATTGCAAGTCCGAGCCGAGGGTATGGGACGATGTGATCCGGGCCACGGCCCATCACTACGTGAATGTCCCAAGCAAGCTAAACTTATCCAGGCAAAGGTTGCGCAGGAAGTTGCCAAGAGGACACGTTTCCAAGTTATCTCCGTGTCCAGAACGGACTGTAACAACCTATTTTGCGATGGTTAACCATGGCCCAGCTTCCATCGAGAGTATGCCTCCCACCCCCATTATCGATGAAATCCTCCACTAAGATAGACAAGATCTGGGGGTGGATAAATCGCACCTAGGCGACTTGATTCGTCAACTTGAAGAACCGACGAAATGTGCCTTGTCTTGCAGGCCGGTTGTGTGCAACACGCTTAACCCTCGTGCTAAGGGGTCCTTGCCAGTAGCCTCATCTGGAGGCAAACCCGGCACAAACCGAAACTCCGCTTGCTCTTCCTTTTGTGCGCGCTTGCGCTGATTGTCCAGGCGAATCCGTTTGAGCGTATCATTTTTTTTTTCTTTGTTGCCATCATGTCCTCCAACTTGCCCATCGCTCACGGCGATATAACTGCACCAACACCACAGAATACTCCCCTAAACCAAGCACCGATTGCATTGGGCTTGTCGCGTCCCACTGTCCCTGCCATCACTGAAGATAATGAGCAAGAAGACGATGCCGAGGGCGCTCTTCCACCCGGTACTCAGTCTGCAATGCTCGGATTAGTTCAAAATCGTCTCTCTGATCTTGTCGGAAAAAGCTCTGGGTATATCGAGAGCCTGCCAGAGGACGTCAAAAAGAGCATCGAAGCTCTGAAAGGGGTTCAGGTCAAACAGAATGAGCTACAAAATCAGTACAAGCGCGAGTGTCTGGAGCTCGAGAAGAAAGTACGCAATTCATTTTATCTTCTTGTATGCGTGCTCGAGCCGCTCATTCACCTCGTCCTATTTCCTCAGTACCTCGAGCTGCAAAAGCCACTCTATGAGCGGCGAAACACAATCATCTCCGGCTCATCAGCGCCCACTGCGGAGGAGATCGAAGCTGGGATTCAGGCATCGCTCAAAGATGACCCGGACTACACGCCACTCGCCAAGGATCCCCCCACTGGGCCTGCCGCCATCCCAGAGTTCTGGCTTACAGCACTCCGTAACCACGTTGGTATTTCGGACCTTATTACCGAGCGCGACGCGGGTGCTCTCAAACACCTAGTGGATATTCGCCTCTCTTACATCTCCAGCGAGGAACCAAAACCCGGGTTCAAGATCACCTTCTATTTTAGTCCCAATGAATACTTTGAAAACGAAGTCCTGGACAAGACGTATCTCTATCAGGAAGAAGTGGGATACTCCGGCGATTTTGTTTATGACCGTGCGATCGGTACCGAAATCAAGTGGAAAGAGGACAAAGACTTGACCAAGGAGTTCGAGATCAAGAAGCAGCGGAATAAAAGTTGGTTCTTTTATCCGCAAACTCGTGCAAAAAAATTGATGATAAACCCCATCAGATACTAACCGGACACGCCTAGTGCGCAAGGCAAAGCCAACCGACTCTTTCTTTAATTTCTTTTCTCCTCCGGCACCTCCCTCGGACGACGATGACATTGATGATGAGGATCTTGAGGAGCTCGAAGAAAAACTGGAGATGGACTACCAGATCGGTGAAGATCTGAAGGAGAAGGTAATCCCACTTTCTTTCACCTACCGCTGACGAGTTGACATTTTACAGATTATCCCACGTGCTGTTGACTACTTCACTGGCAAAGCTCTTGAGTATGATATGTTGGAAGATGACGATGATTTTGATGAGCTCGACGAAGATGACGACGACCAATTCGACGATGATGTATGAATCTCCCCGTGCGATGCTTGACCCCCGGACCTTAGCATCGCATTTTTTTCAGGACTCTGACTCTGACAACGAACCTCCTGCAAGAAGGCGTGGACCTCCCAAGGGTCGTGGGGGCTCTGGCGCAGGCACTGTGAACCCCGAAGAATGCAAAAACCAGTAGATGGTGCCCTGATCTGTTTAGGTAGCTACGATACCATTCTTACAATGTGTGCGTGTACACCATTGATCTTTCTTGTCAAGTAAACTTCATTCTTGTACTGTTCCAAATTCTTCATTTTCTAACGATTCTACGTGCACAGCGCATACAGGTTCTCTTTTTTTTTACATTCCCACCATCGTCTTCCACTGGATTCGTTGCTGCATTGCGTATTCATCGATTCGCGTACCCATTGCCATATGGCTATAGCTTTTCGAACTACTTTCGTCTTACAGTAATAGGTTTTCCATTGGTACAGTATGCCGACTTCAGTGTCTAACCGGCATGCTACGTAGTATGTATATGTAGTTAGTTGTTCGTACACCAAAAAGAAGTCCAAAAGTTGGTACATACAGTCTGAGTCAGTGGGCCGGAACTTATGTCTGCAAAAAACCTGCCATACTAGGTACGAACATCTGTTATTTTGAAGCTGGATACGAAAAGCCTTTATCGAGTCTTTGGACATGTGTTGTGAGCCCATTATATCATGCTCCAGGCAACAGACTCTGAGCGACAGCCTCGCCCTCTTAGTACCCGCAATTTTCATGACCAGTGGTTACCTGCTACCGTTATATCCCGTTCTCGAAAGCGACACACTAATCATTCTCCGTATAGAATAACTTACAGCCCCCAGCTTCCTTCCCCTAATCTACCGTATCACGAATTGGAGAGAGAGAGGAGTGATATCATACATAATTGATACTTGGCATAAATACATGCAAGCCGCATTCCAGGGTCATCATACACACGACTCGTTTCTGGGTGATGATGTTTCTTCCTCACCAACCTTCCGGAATTCGATGGGAGATAGTTGCTGCGGATGGAACCGTTAGGCAATGAAAAAAGTGCACACGGGGCATAACGCTGACCGTGAATTGGATCCGCTCGGGTCTACTGTTATTTCCGGTGAGTGGTCCTAGCGGTATGTTGTTTTCAGTAGGGACGGCTTTTCGGGCACCTTCGAGTGTTCTTCTGCGTGCATTTAGCCTGAAGTATTGGAATGGTCAAGTTACACGAATACCCGCTAGGCTGTGAATCGTACGATGCGAGAGTAGATACTGCGTAGACTGGTACATGATCCATCTAGCCAGTCGCTTTTCTCATATAAACGGACTCACGTTTACTTTGTACTTGTACAAATGCCGTAAATGCAATGTGTGGAAGTGCGAGGAACTGCGCATACGGAGATGAGAAGTGACAACCATTAGGTAGGGACCCGGACCAACCGAGATGACAACCATGATGGCACAGAGACTTCACTTGACGTGTCAGAGACGGAATTCCAAAGCAGCATCGATACTTACGATGTCAGAACGCCAGTGTTGATCGTGTACAATAGCAATGTGTTGATGATGTGGTCCGTTCTTCAGAGCGTATGTCAGCAATGGGCTCAGGCTCTTAGCAACCTTGCCTTTTCATCCCGCTGCGTTGTCTATGGAGATAATAACAAAGCGTCATTGCAATTGCGCTGTCCGTGAACGCAGCCAGAGACCATTCCAGGACCATACTTTTCTGGCAAATCAAGTAAAAATACGCGCTGCATTAAGGTAGTCACAAGACCTACATAAACCTTGGCGAGGAACACTGCGAAAACCGCATACTTTTGTCTTTGAGGGCGTGTCAGTCGATCCGAACCGGGGGTTTCAGCGAGCAAGTTCCTACCCGAGTATAGCCACTGCAATTCCAAGGCCTAAGAATAATAAGTTAAGGTGAATACGATGAAGTGGAATGCGACAGTACCCGCCCGAGCGATTGCTAAGAGTGTCTGATCCAAATATTATCGTACATTTCCAACGGTTGGGTAGTAAGTTGGACACACAAGAAAGATGCATATAATCATTTGGTTGCTCACTTTGTGATCGGGCTATTAGCAGAATACAACACACGGGCACGGGCTTACATTGCCAGATGCGCCATATGAAGAGGCTGAATGACGAAATCTGAGCGCCGTCCAGGCTTATCAATTATCTGAAGCTTACAAGTTCACTACCAACGCGACGAGAAACTGATGTAGACCGTCAGTAAGTTCTAGAACAGTTGATCCCTTATACTCACCCCAGTGGTGTAGGTTGCCTGTGTGATAAATGGCGTGTAAGAAGTAAAACCTGTGGATCAATGATCTGGGCTCACGCATATACTCCTAGCCACAACATGAACCTGAGTAGTGGTATAATAGGTAGTGCAGAAGCACTTACCACACTTCATATTTCAATGCGCTAGGGTCATCAAAATGCAGAATCAAGTAGTGTTCCACGATGTAAAACGAAAAGGCGGTATGCAACGTTTCCAGAAACCTATGGTTGAACTAGCGTCAGATACATACGTATTAAGGTGGAACGTTCAACATACCATATGTACCATACCTATTTCCGTCCATATCGAATGAACAGATTAGCGTATACCTGGTGCAGAGCGATCAACGCACCATCCACTTTATGGCACGTTGATCGGAAGCACCATATTTCCTGGCATATTGAAAGACCTGCATGCAAATCACTCCGTACAAAAAAAAGGTCGCAAGGGTCCCGCAGAGCGGGCCCTGCATCATGTCGATGATGGTGGGCATGGGGTAAAGCTTGATTGGATTCGAGAAAGTGCGTTCTACGGTGTTATATCGTTTCGCTAAAGGATTTGATGGTGGAAGTATCATAAGAGTTCACGACTGCATCTCATAAACGCACTGCCCCACAAAGGTCCGGCCTGATGGGACCGATGGCAGATGGTTCGTGACATGGGAAGCATAACGGATGCTTTTGTGGGGTAAGCGGAAACCTGGGAGGAACGAGCGCTAACTGTGTCAAGCTGATTCGATGCTTCGTTACTCTTTGGTCTCATCACAGGCCAGAATCTCTTAATAATAATTAGGCGATGGGAAGATGAACCAGGACCACGGGAACTAACGTGCAACACTGACAAGTCGCTTTCATGGTCGCCACCAAAGGTCATGGCCTCCGGGAGCCATCGCTGCAACAGTGGGTGATGTTGGCGGTGCTTTTTGTGATCGACAACCGACCAGACTTTAACCCAATACCACTGGAGTCAGGGCTTGGAACTATGGGTTGGCACTGCGAGTCACATGCCGTCTCCGCGTGTCTATGAGATTGATGGGGAAGATCACGAACCTTGGAGCCACGGTGACCACTGTACTCACAGCCTAACGGACTTATTGGAAGAGAGTACTTGTTAGTATGAACGTGGCTAGAGGCAGTTTGCCATCTGCGGCCTGCCAGCTAGGGTCACGGGTGTCGAAGTTCCAGAAATTTCCTCCGATCCTAGTCCGGCATACACGGATAAGACATAAGTAAGAGTTGATATATGATATGTGATAAAATCAAGAGACCTTGCATTATTTTTGGAAAAAAAAAAAAAAGGAACATGCTTTGTCATGAACGCAACACCGGGACGGCAGTGATACTGGCGTACCACCTGGAACTCATGCCACGGTGCCACCTCTTCATTGAAATCAACCGCCACTGAATGAACCATGATGCATGACTCTGCGAATGTCTTGCACTTGCGCCGCCATCAATCAATTTAGCCCATACACATTTCACGCAGACGGCACTACTACGTTGCCGACAACAGAATTGGCCCCATAACGTAGTGCTAGTTGACAAAACACTCCGATTCCTCGGTCTTGAAGGTCGGGTGCGACAATAGGGCAATAGGATTCTCTGGGTTCTTCTACTAAGCCTGATCACTTTTGCTGCACCAAGGTCGGTCACAAGCGCGACAGCAATTTTTGTCCCTTTGTTCGACGAAGTACGTGAGCCCAGCATTCTGGCCCTGTCGCTAAAAGTGCAAGAACCAGTAACACGTCCCTGTACCCTGCGGCACTGCGTCCTTGTCTTCCTACCGATTGTCGATCTTTGATCGCCTTATGTATGATATTG
This sequence comes from Phylloporus aff. rhodophaeus, assembly GCA_038094475.1. NCBI lineage: Eukaryota > Fungi > Basidiomycota > Agaricomycetes > Boletales > Boletaceae > Phylloporus > Phylloporus aff. rhodophaeus. Next base: position 6,684 of record JBBPUD010000192.1, on the reverse strand, counting down.
GATTTGATATCCCCGATTGGATGATACCTATCACTCCTACCCCTCAACCTGGACCAAGGATTGTAATGGTGAATGTGGACAGTGTCGAATTTCCAGGGACGGCTTGGTGAACACAAAACTTAAGTTATAACTCTACAAATTGGAAAGACCATATAGTATCTAGCTCTCCACGCCTGAAGGATTATAAACACATGCGGATGTAAGGAGAGAACATCCTTCATGCATAGGACGAATCGTGAGGTGAGAATATTTCTTCCTCGACATCTTTCTGGGCCTTGATAACGGACACCTAGTGTTAAGCACTGTTGGAAAGTTTGCAAGAGATGCCCGCTGACCGAGGTAAAGGATTGATCGGGTCTAGCCCCGTTGTATGACGAGTGCAAGAGCGAGAGAGGCAAGTTGTTCATTGTAGGGACTGCCTTTTGGGCGTCTTCAAGTGTTTTTCTCCGTGCATTCAACCTGGGGAGGGAGGCGAATGATTTGTATGAATATCAGTCAAGTTATAAATTGTGCTCACGACGCGAGAATAGATACAGCGTATACTGCTGTGGGATTCAGCTACCTAGGTTCTTTGTTTGAAGGAAAGCTAACCTCACATTTACTTTGTACCTGTACGAAGGCCATAAAGGCAATGCCTGGAAGCGTGAAGAACTAGTGTATATGAGACAAAGAGTGGGAACAATCGCGACTGCGACGAACCGTGATGATGACCAAAATTGCGAATAGACTGTGGGCCATGTATCTAACACGAAATTACAAAAAAGGACTGGGACTTACGATGTCAATGCGCCTGTGTTAATGGTGTACAAAAGCAGTGTATTAATGATATGATCTGTCCTGAAGAATGCATGTAAACAAGCAGCCTAGCCAATGACTTGAGTCACCTTTTCATCCCACTGCGCTGTCTACGAAGGTAGTAACAAAGTGTCAACGTGATCGCGTTGTCTGTGAACACGGCCAAAGTCCATCCTACAACCATAGTAGGCTAATAAATAGGCTCAGAATACGCACTGTGTCCAACGGCTGCAGACCCACATGAACCCTGACAATGAACACCGTGAATTCTCTATATCTCAGCCTTACGAAGTGTATCAGGATTCAATCGATTCTGAAGGCATATGCAGAGGTCTTACCCGAGTAATGCATTTGTGATTCCAATTCCTGGTAAGAATAAGGGAACGATACCAAAAGGCAGGGATGAGGACCACACCTGCACGTGTTGTTGCTAATAGAAGCTGATGGGATACTACGTTGTTTGTCATGTGACCCACTATCAAGAAGGAGACGCACGAGAAAGACACAAAGTAACTTCCGTTTGCTCACTTTGGGTGGTCAGAAGATACCGAGTAGACACAAAGAGGGCTTACATTGCCAAATACGCCATATGAAGAGACTATATAACAAAACTTGAGCACTGCGTGGGGCATATTGGTTATCGCTTACAAGTTCACCACCAACACGACCAGAAACTAATGTCAGATAATTGCTAAGTAACGAAACAAACAGCCGATTTCATGGCTTACCCCAGAAATATAGGTAGCCTGTGATAGATGACACGTTAAAGATACCAGGGATCGGTGATAAGGGAACTCACTCCCATGGTCCTAGCGCAGTATGGTTTGAGTCGCATGCTACAGAAGGCGTTGGAGAAGCTTACCATACTTCATAATTCAGTGCCTCGGGGTCATCAAAGTGCAAGATCAGGTAATGTTCTAGGGAGTGAAACGAGAAGGCGGTATGCATGGTTTCCAGAATCCTGCGATAGAAAAACAATTGTTGGATGTGGAAGGAGATAAGGGAAACCCAAGAGAAAGAGGTCTGAGGGAGTACAGCGCACGACAAAACCACTGTAAAACCCCACTCGAGAGTGAGCTAGAGAGTTCAACATACCATATGTATCCTACCTGCCCCCGTTCGAATCGAATGGGTGAGCTAGTGTGTGCGTGGTCGGAGCAGATTCGTTAACGCACCAACCACTTGATCGTATGCCTGTCTGAAGCACCATAATTGTTGGCATAATGAAAGATCTGCATGCAAATGACACCGTACAACAACATCGTTACAAGCGTCCCACAAAGTGGGCCCTGCATAGAGACGATGGACGGCGTCATAGTGAAGACTAGTTGGATACAGGCGGGTGCGCCATATAGAAACTGTCTCTGTTATATCTCCCTACTCCTGAAACGAAAGCTTTGATGGCGGAGAATAACGGCGATGTACCTATCTCCTAAATGTACTGCGTCAGGAGTCCCCGTACGATGATAAGACTAGGCATGGACTCTGGGGGCATTTGTGTAAAGGGTTGGCGCTTACCTTGGGATATGATGGATTTGTGACGCACTAGTACTGCCAGCGGCCTCTTGGCAGATTATGATATCTTGCAAGTTGGACGTCAGGACGAGTCAGAGCCCCGAATTCTGCGGCGAACGAGGTCGGCGGGACTCGCCGTGCCATCCAGACAATCTGTCAAGGCTCCTTGTATCCATAATAATAATGATATTATGCGACAAGTGCTTTTTTGCTACCCGGTAAGCAAGTACTCGACCGGTATTATGAGAGTTTTGATAGTCCGAACCTTGTCGCCCTGGTGGCTCAGTTGGCTAGAGCGCAGGTCTCATACTCATTCGTATGACCAGGCACGAGCCTGGGCAATCCTGAGGTCGCAAGTTCGAGCCTTGCTCAGGGCAAATTTTTCCTCTTGTCTGCTGCGTCGTCACTCCCGTGCTGTGCCAAGTTGATCGGTCATGTCCTCATATCCAAGCCCCGCACTGAATGATCTCGACAAACTCGGATTAGCGACTGCGCTCGCGAAGGCGCGGAAGAGCTATCAAGAAGGAGGTGTTCCTATCGGTGCCGCACTTGTCTTCCATGGCACCTCGCGCAATGTGGATGACGCAGCTATTCTTGGGTGCGCACACAACCTACGATTCCAAAGGTCCTCGCCAACGCTACACGCCGAGATCGCAGCTCTCGAGGACGCAGGTCGACAAAGGGTAGATGTTTACAAAAAGTCGACCATGGTAAGTGATTTTCCTTCGTGGTCTCCTGGATTGGATCTGACTCGTGTGGGATTCAAACAGTATACGACTTTGAGGTGCGAAAGCGTGATTGTCGTCGTCTGGGGCTTATCTTACAATCACACACGTTCTCTGATTCCAAATAGTCCGTGTATGATGTGTACGGGGGCTATTTTGCTCTACAAGATACCCCGCGTCGTGATTGGAGAAAATACAAACGCAATACTAGGTGGCGAGGACCTGCTTAGGAGAAGGGGGGTCGAGGTCATCATTTTGGACGATCCTGAGTGTAAAGAGCTTCTAGGCCGATATATCAACGAGAACCCAGAGGTAAGCCATTCTATTGCGTAAAAGCTGCAAAACTCTATACAAATGCAGGACTGGAACGAGGATATCGGGGAATGAATGTCGAATCCTGAGTCTATAACCGAAGTACTGCAAGTAGATTGATGGGTGTATGCATACGATAGACAAAGAGTGTAGCGCACCATTACCATCATGGCGCTTTAATAGTCGCGATGATTGCCTCACCGAAACCGCCTTTTATGGCCTCTCGCAGTGTAATTTCCAGATCACCAGTGCTGGATACAGTTGCTTGGACCTGAATCGACGTTTTACCCTTGACAGCGTTCTCGGGTGACAATGATAACGAAGCCAAGTAAGACTCTCTGGCCAGCGTCTTTTCTTTTACCTCTTCGAACTCCTCTTCTTCTTCCTCTAGTGTGTCTTCCTCGTCTTCGTCTTTTGATGGCTTTATACGGCTTATTTTGATACCCTCTTTCACTTCCCACAGCTCGAAACCGACTCTTGAATGAGCGTCACCGACATCAACGTCGAATGTCAACGTCCTACGACAAGGAAGAGGTGTCTCTCTCAGAAAAAGAGGTATCCAGATACCTCCTAATGATCCTGTGGCATCTTCTCGAGGCACGAGAAGGCCAATTGTTCGACTGGTGGCAGCGATGTTGGTTACACTGTCCTCCTTGTTGAAAGCCGACAGCAGCTCTTCCGATGACTCTTGAGCAAGCGATACGAGTAAGTGTGCTTGCAAGGCACATCCTCGTGCAAGGATTGTGGTTGGGTCACCAATGCCCCCGCCAACAACGGTCCCCGCCTTGAATGGAGTGGTAATGGATTCGGGGAATCCCTGGGACAATGTTTCGTCTAAGCCTGGAAGCGATGCCGACCCTCCGATATACACAATCTCGTCGATATCATAGAGGTCGATTTCTGCGCTTTGTGTCAATTCCTTGACCTTGGTGTATACCCTGTCGTAAACGGACCGCACTTCCATGTCGAACCGGAGTCGGTTGACGGATCCAGTGTAGTCCAGCCCGTCCTTGAGCGACTCGACAGAGCAGGTAGCAGCACCTGGACTCGCGCTCAAGGTACGTTTCGTATGTTCCACGGCGAGGCGGAGTTTTGCTTCTGCACGCTTATCCTGGGTATCTCTCGCTGGTGCAACCGTCAATGGGGTTTTCATTTTTTTGGTGAAATCTTTAGCGAAGAACCGGATCAATTTTGAGTCGATTTCGTCTCCGCCAATGGTAGGGTCGGAAAGTGAGGCCAAGGCGTACGCGAGGCCATCGCGAATAGACAAGATAGATAGTTCGAGCGAGGACGCGCCAAGATCGACAATGAGTTGCGTCCGATCGTTGAGTAGGCCGTCTACGCCGTCGGAAGTACAGATAGCGACCGCGCCGGTGTCATCCAGCAATTGCAAGACGCGAATCCCTGCGTCTGTGGCTGCCTTGGCAAGTGCTTCTCTCTGAGCGGTGTCAAACCAGGATGGAACGCCGATCACGGCCCCAATGACCTTTTTCCCCAGGAAGTCCTCCGCAGATTGGCGTAGAGAGTCGAGGAAGATAGTAGCAACCTCGGTCACTGTCAAAATACGCTCTACTTCAACTGGCTCAGATCGAGGTGTGGCTACTTGAGAGGCCGCAGGGGTGTTGGTCGCGGTAGCGGGTAAAGGCGATGGGGCGGGTTGAAAAACGGTGACTTTGTAGGCAGGAGTGTCGGGCAAGGATGGGTGTTGAATGACAGGGGTGGACACGGACAGTTTGTCTTGCGGAATCTCTGAGAACCTTGTATATTGTCTTGGGATATGTATCATAAGACAAACGAGCAGGACGCACTTCTTTCCGAGGAGGTTGCGAAAACCCGTGATGGTATTTTGAGCATTTTTGACGAGCTGTTGCCTGGCTTGGTTTCCGATGTACTAGATCACACGGGATCGTGAGTGGGGAGAGAAATTACACAATGCTATTGAATACCATCTGTTCTCCGTGGAAAGCCAGCGCACACGCGATCTGACGTTCACCGTCTTCATTAGCGATACATTCTGCGACACCTTCCTACCTCACGATAAGCCATTAAAAAAGGATCATCGAACAGGGAATGAACAAACTTTTGTGAATACGGCGAGGGACGCATACGAATTACCGAAATTGATGCCTACAATGGATGGCGTGGACACTTCATCGGATGTGAGAGCGCTTCCGTTTGGAATTGATCCGTTTTGTGGCATGTTGGGGATGTCTAAGATGAGCTGGGGGTGATCTGTTCGATAGAGTGACAGCACTTTTTTTTGCTGTTCCCACGGCTTCACTTACTTGGTCGATCACAACAGATCACAGTGACCGAGTTCGCCTGGTTGCAACGCCTTCGCCCAGCTTGCTTCTACCCCTCTTCGAGCTTCTAGTCATTCACGTACCACGACTCGACCTACCCCTTCATTCGCGCCAACCAAAACTTTCAGAAAGAGACTCTACCATGACTGACCCACGCACTGCTCCTCAAACACCGCAGTCCAAGTTACACCCCCTCGTCCCGGATACCGTGCCAGTTCCACGATCTACCTCACAGATCTCTTACCGCACGGGAGACCTCGCTCGAGGACGTGAGGCCGTTCTCAAGGACCTTGGACGGTATCTCGAGGTCCCCTACGATATTCTTATTCACTCGATATTCGGTCCTTCTCCTAACATTGCCCAAGTACGCCAGGAGCTGTTAGACGATAACGTTTTGGTGGCCGTTGCGGGCAGTGATCCCCCTCGGTGGGCCCGATTCCCTGTTACGCCAAACGTGTCCCGGGATGCAGAGAACTTAGTTTTTGCGCCTCTCGCTGATATCGTGTCAAAAATCTTTAAATCCAAACAAGGTGCTTCGTGCAATGTCAGTTATCACGCAGCCCCGTCCGTAATCCCCCTTTCGGAACGCAGAAACACCTCCCGTCCGGATGCCTACGTTATATACAAGCGACCTGGCTTGAATGAGACATCGGAAAAAACACATTGGTGGGATATTGCTATCCCATTCGAGTTTAAGAAGGAGAACAACGCCAAAACAAGAGAAGACGTACGTCGCTGACTCCTCTCTCGAGTTTGGTTTTACTGATTCGATTGCGTCAGAATATACGAAAGATCATATGGTCCTTGCACAATAGTATGTGTGAAGATCCACGCCGCCGCTTTACATTGGGAATCACGATCGAGGACACGAATATGAGAATCTGGTGTCACAATCGCGCATTTCTCGCGGTCTCGACACCGCTCAATTTCATGGAGGTATGGCATTTGACTCTATGGCATTTCGTTTTCAGTCCTGATGATGGTTATCTAGGCAATCGACAATATAATCTCACTCTTTTACTCGATTGGGTGTA